>JAVCKT010038383.1:19316-43897 GCA_032273925.1 Rhynchotus rufescens
TGTGGCCACAGCTCCTGGAAAAGAGGAGTAGGTGGAACTGGAAATGAAACAGAGCGGGTGAGGAACCGCACACAAGAGATTCGCCCCCGCGCCAGCTGTAATTGCAGCTGCTGCCTAAGCCTGGTTGGATCTAGTGTCTCAGGCATCGTCCCGTGGGGTCAGTTGCATCAGAACATATGTTTTGGGACCTGTTTGGGGGTCTACATGGCCTTTTCTTAACAAAAATAAGTTGGTAATGAGTGGATTGAGCTCATTTCCAATGGATTTGGCTTTCTCCAAGTGAGATTCTGCAGCTCTTCCCATGGCTCTGCCTTGCAGCCTCCATGCAGGCAAAATAAGGCACGGAGACATTCCTTGTCCTGAGCTGAAATTTCCTGGTCCTTTCCCCACCTTCCCGTTGCCCTAGAGAGCTTCATGCTGATGAGAAGCAGGACTGCAAAAGCAAGATAGGCATGAAAAGCAAAAAAAAGCTGTAAAACGTGGGATTTTGCGGGCACTCGGCATCGGCCTCGGCTCTGCGCGGAGCTGCCACCACTATCTTTGCACCATCCACCTGAAATAGCCCGTGTTCAAGTGCACACCTGTTTGACGTGAGGTGTTTTGACAAAATTTTATGGCAAAATAGAACAAACTGCAGTTTTCCCTTCCCGTGTGAATCTATAGACCCACTGAGTGCGCTCACGCTCCTCGGCTGTGGCAGCAATACCTCTTTTTTCCTTAATGCTACCTTTTGGATGTGCCACGAGAGCTGCTTTGCATTTCTTGAAGACTCGCATGTTCCTGGGAGTTGCATCATCCCCTTTTTTCAGACGTTTAAGTGACACTTGGACTCATTAGCAAGGTTTGCTTCCCTAATCCCTCCTTTTAGCAATATTTGACGGTTCATCTTGTCAGCAGCGAGGCGTGAAACGAGATGATCCATTTGCTCAATTAGTGACTGTAATCCTAGGGTATCTCTTAATCTGTAACACAGGTAATAAACAGCTCCGTTTGGGGAGGGAAATAAGAGTTGGATCTAAAGCAACTGAAGAGTAAAACTTGCAGCAGAGACAAATCCACATTGCAGGCATGGTCTCCTCCCTTGGAAATGTTCTGTCTCTGCTGCTCTGCTGCAGCCTCTTGATTTTCTGAAAGGTCAGGTAGAATATTTAGGTGAAGGTCCAGGAAAACACATGCATTTTAAACGGCGAACTGAGGTTTTTCTTTCCAAAAACACAGGTATTTCCCTGCGGCTGAGCATGTTACGCTGCTGCCTTTTGGCCGTGGCAGCAGGGGCAGTTGCAGTCACTCAGGAAGGGCTGGGCACCCCGACTCTTGCCTTGGGCAGTCAACTCCTTGCGGAAAAGCCGGAGCAGGAGGTGAGCTCCGGGGCTGAGCAGTACTGGACATGAAGCAGAAGGCTGCAGTGTGTTTGTGGTAAGTGCTGCGTGCGGGAGGAGGGATGGCCTTGCCTCGCAGGTGGAGTTGCTGGCATGGCATTCCTGGGGCGCACACGTGGCTGAAGGCTCCTTTTTATTAAGCTATCCTAGCAATGCCTGCTGATGTATTCCCAGGAAGAGGGCTGGAAGGTTACGGGGTTCCTGGCAAGTAGGAATGGGCTGGGGACCATCTCACCAGCGACCTGCTCCCTCATGGAAGCAATTAGAGAAGGTCTTTTAGGTGGAGGCTGAGATGAAGGCCGGAGATGAAGGCTGGGTCACCTCCAGCGAGGAGGGTGCTCGCTGGGCAGCCCCGTGCTCAGTAACTGCTGCTGTCGGTGGCGCCCGCGGGGAGCCGCGACGGGCAGGGCAGGAGCCGTCGCGTGGGGAGAACCGCGGTGCCGGAGCCGCTCTCCTGGCATTGCTCTCCCTGGAGGAATGTGTGTTTTCCATGAGGGGGAGGAGAGAGGCTTGTTTATCCCCGAGGGGGATGTCACGGCACGTACGCGCTTCCGAGGTGCTTTTATCTGGGGCTGCAGGGTTCCTCCCCTGCCTTTGCAGTGTCGAGCGTCCCTCGGAATAACCGCCTGCTCCTGGCAGCTCTATAATTAATGAAGCTGGAGAGGAGGTTTTTGGTGTGTGTCTTTGAACTCATTCTTTCAATAACACCAAAGGGTCTGTGCCGCTCTCGCAGGGCTGAGCCAGATGGTTGCTTTCTGTTGGAAACAAAGCTCTGGGAAGCTCTGCGTGGCGCTTGTGTGTGCGCCAGCCGGGCACCTCCGAGCTGCTCTTTGCCCTGGGGGCTCCTTATAGGGCTGCGTGGCCACAGGAACCTGGGCTTGTAGCGTGGGGCATGGGGAGCAGGGGGTGCTCCCTGAGGCCCTGCTGGGTGCTCCCTGCTCCCGTGGGATGCGTCGTTCCCGTCTTGCCTTCCAGGCTGTAGTGGCCCAGCAGAACGGGCCTCGGCATCGCAGACCTTGGGGAGCTGGGCTCGCTGTTGGAGGTGCCCGTAGCAGTGGCTGCAGCTCTGAAGACACAAGACACCAAGGTGGCCAAGCATCCAATGTTGGAGATGGAGGCCAAGGGAGAGCTAGAGACCCGGCCGCTCGTCTGGTCACCCCCGTGTGCCTGTGAGTGACTCGTGCCCTGTTCCATGGAAGAGCTTCCCTCGGTGCTGCAGCCCTCGTGCTGGGCTGCCCTCCTCTCCCTCCCTGTCGCACAGAGTGGAGCCTCTGGCTGGGGCCTGTAGGCACTAAGCCCTCCCGGATCTCTGGCCTCCTTGATCCCAGAAGGAGATCCAGAGGAAAAAAAAAAATCCTCAAAATAAGTGTGGGCTGTCTGTGCTCATGGAGATTTGCTCTCACCATCGAGGTCCTGGGCAACCGAGATACCCCGAGGTGCTGCTGGTGTCTGCATCCGTGCTGCTCAGCACGTGTTGCTGTCCAAGGAAGGGAGTGTACATTTTTACCTAAAAAAGAATGTGTTTTTATTGTCTTTACCTGTGTCCTCAGTAGCCTGTGTCCTTTCCAAGAGCTGTGCCCCTTGGATATGGCTCTGGCTTCCTTGCACGATTACAAACCTCTTTAAAACCTGGCCTCCGGGTGGGGTGAGCAGGGGAGGGCCCGCAGACAGCACCCTTGTTGGATGGGAGGGCAGCACCTGGCTGCAACTCTGTGGGAGGGGAATATTCCCCAGGGAAAACAGCCTGTATTCCCCAGGGAAAACCATTCCCCAGGGAAAACACGTGCTGAAGAGGTGGCCGTCTCACCTGAGCAATGAAACAGCATGCAAAAGCAGAACAGATTTATTTTCAACTCCAGTGCAGACAGAAGAGCCCCTGGGGTGGCACTTAATGGACGTCTGAGTCTCCCGTGGGAGCGCTGCTTGATTTTACGACTTGTAACACAGGTGAGGTTCACACCGAAAGGCCACTCCCGCCTCAGGCGTGTACGTTTCTCCAAGGCTAGGGCACCAAAAGGAACTTTTCTCCATGAAAATGATGTCACTCAGCCTGCTATTCCTCATCACCCCTTAGGTTGATTAATTCCAGCCTGGCACAGACAAATTGGATTGAGGACTGATTTTTTGTTTTTGAACTTTATTCTCCATTTCTAGTTTTACTTTTGGAAACACCTCTATGCTTGAGATATGATCATAGTGTTGCAGGAATAGTGTTTACAATTCAAATACACTAATATAAAAAGGTAAAAATTTTGTTTATTGGATTTAAGATTCAGCATAAAAAGTCAGTTTGCAAGATCACTTGAATTTGTAAGACAATTAAGTGCAAAAGGAAGCTCTGCATTGTGTGTTTTCTTCCTAACATTTCTCTCTCTAGGATGTAATTTGCAACTAGACTAAAGATAAACAGAAACACAAATTAAATATTCTTAATTTCCTCGCATCCTACATTGCTGCCCAAAAATACAAGGTGTTTTTTTCATTCTGCTGCCTAACTTGCTGGATTCCTCTTGCAGTAGCCATAATAAGACTTTTCTGATGGTCCACAATTTGGAAACCAGTAACCACTGCTGATAACTAATGACCTACGGACAGGTACTCGGTTGTTTTCCTCAGCACGTTCATTTGAACAGGGTTATGAAAAAGGGGCGGTGTTTTATTGAACTTCTACTGAGGCTCCTTCCATAACAGTTAGGATTTTGCTTGTTTGAACTTCTTGGAGCTCTTGGTCTCGGAGGACCATTGCTCTGCGCTCGCTGAGGGAAGAAATCCGATGGAGACAGCTACGAATGTCAGGAAGCCGGGGTGGTTTTAGGCGCTTCGAAGGCGTCGGATGGTGCAGGTGGGTGCGAGGGACAGCGCTACTGGGCCTCCACCTCGTACTTGAGCACGTGCGAGTAGAAGCTGTGGTTGGCGTTCTCGTGCACCATGACGAACACCGCGGCGCAGCCCGCCGTGTTGCAGCTCCCCTGCCAGTAGCCGTCGTGGCTCCGCGTCAGCGTGTAGGTGCTCTCGGCCTGCACGAGCACCTTGGCGATGCCGTGCATTTTGAGCTTGAACTGCACGTTGCGGCCGGCCGGCAGCAGCCCCGAGAGCGGCTCCACGATCTCGTAGTCTTCGGCCCACTTGCTGTAGCTCTGCGGGAAGGCCGGCCACTTGACCTCTGTGTTGAGGCAGGAGATGAGGTAGTTGAAGACGTAGTCGTAGTTGCCCGGGTCCGACTTCTTCTTGGCGTAGAGCTTCAGCACGAAGTCGCCCGCGTGGGGGAGGTGGATCTTGAGCTCGATTTGGTTCCCCCGGTGGATCTGCATGACGTGCCGCCGCCGCTCGTCCTCCGTGAGGCTGCTGTCGTCGCAGTGCAGCAAGGCCAAGACGCTGATGTCCTTGCCCAGGGTGAAGGTGAGGGAACAGCGCCCGTCGTTGGTGTGGATGATGGGGTCGGGGTGCGACGGCCTCAGGAAGCCTTTCCGCTCCGAGAACCAGCTTGGTCCAACGGGCTGGTTGAGGTCCTTTGGGAAGCGCCGGCTCTTGTCCACGGACTTGCACTCGATGACGTACTCTAACACGCAGTTGTAGACGTCTTCAAGGGCCTTGGGGGGCTTGGCAAAGATCTGCAGCTTGTGGCTGCCTGTCTTCTGGGGGTAGATTTCCAGCGTCATGCCGTGTTTTTTCAAAGTCATTAAACCGTGCTGCTCTCCGTTCAGGTTGAAGGAAAACAGCATGGAGGAGCGGGAATCCACCGAAATGGCTGCTTTCCCGTTCTCTGTGAAATAGAAGAGAGCAAGAAAATGCATGGGAGCTTTCTTCTGGAAGACTAACGTGTCCCAGTGAATGGCCACTTCCCTCGCAGCACAATGGGCACAGCTTGTCCACTGCCCACTCCAGCGAGCAGCTTCCAGTAAGCGCAAGGTGAGGAGCAGCTTTTGCTCAACCCAGGCCATCTCAAATTGCAAAATACAGACCTCTCTAATTCCCCCCTGCCAACATTGATGTTATGGTTGAGTCTTTCTTTAGCCTAGGGGCCACAGCAGGGGTTTTCTTTGCAGCTTAAAAGCAAGCAACCGACCAAAGCCTTTGACCTTCTTCCACCCAAGAGCTCAGGTGAGGTGCTGGCAACCCCCTAACACAGCCGTGGTGCATGGCGGGTTCAGGGGCACCCAGGAGCAAGGGCAGCTTCCCCTCCGTTACCTGTCTGGATGATCCCCGTGGCTGGGTGTGCGGTGAGCAGGCCCAGCGTGTAGAAGTTGCTCTTGTGCAGCATGTTGTTCTCGAAATCTTTCAGCGCCAGAGTTGGTTTAAGAAGCTGCCAGTTACTGTTGTCCGGGAAGTGGTTGTTAATGAATAGAGCTGGGTGGGTCAGAAAATAAAACTCATTGTACCTGCAACAAGAGGAAGAGATTAAAGGAAATGGAGGGACTATAAATAGCCCGGCCCGCTGCTGCTGTTGCTAAGTGGTGGTGTTTTCAACGGGAGTAAGTTGGAGTGTTTTCGGTCTGCCCAGAGTCTGTGGGTTTGAAATCCCTCCAGGCAGAGGAGGAACCTCAGCTTTGGTCTCCCAAATCTAGGGAAAAGATGACTTTTTGGGTAAAACCAGGGTGTTTGTGCTACTCCTCGGGCTCCTGGAGAAGGGCTAGGCTTGTTGTTTAAATGTGGGGCAACCCCTTAGGAAGCTTTAGGAACACTTTCCATCCCCTGGGGAGGCAGCTGGGATGCCTTGCTTAGAGCTTGAGGTCTTGCGGTGGGGCCTAAAATTCAGCACTGTCTAGTCTTCACCCGCCACCTTTCCTTCCACTTTTGTCTGTGGAAGGCTTGCGTGTTAACACAGAGATCAGTCCTTTACCTGAAGGTGAACTTGGTGAAGGAATCATCCACGGAACCACTTCCCCAGGTGCTGTCGAGTAGGTGCCACCTTCCATCGAGATAGACGGCGTTCCAGGCGTGGTCCGAGTCCCCGGTGAAGGTCTGCCCCATCGTGTACCCGTGGCCCTTGGCGTAGCCCGAAAGCTTCATGCAGTGGATTCCTGCAATGCTGAGAGGAAACAGTAAGATGTAGCTTTTATTTTAAGCCATTTAAGGTACCTCTGTGGAAGGCCATGAGGAGCAAAACCAGCACTTCTGCAGAACTTGGATTCTGTAGCCACAGGTCCATAATTCGGAGCTGAGCTTCAAGGGAGTTAGAGGCTTGAAATGTCTAAGTATGCAAGCGTAATTCCTTCTGAAAACAACTCTTGTGTTGACTTTTGTGTCACCTTGACTCTGGTGACAAACTACTAACACACGTCCTAGATGTCCAGGCTATTCCATGTTCTAATTTGTGGAAACCTTCCTGTTAAGTGGGACACTTATCCTTGACATAGTAATCTCTGTACTTGGTGCAGTGTTTCTTTAATGGCCTTCCCATACCAATATCTGCACTGGCTTTTTGCTGGCTGTCCAGGATGTAAAACTCCAGGCCCCTCTCCCTTCAAGATCCCTGGAGGAGGACGACCACACATGCTGACCTGCTCCCCATCGTGTCGCTCGGTGGAATCCCTTTGATACCGTCCATAATTAGCTGTGTAATTCCCAAATTAAAGTGTGTTTGTGCTCACTCGTGCTCCCTCAAATGGTGGCAACCACCAGCAACCACCAACACCAGCAGCTAAGACCCAAGACCTCATTGCATTGCAGGTGCTGGGTTAGTTTCCTTCCAGAGCGAGCCTGTGCTTTCCCAGAGCATTACAAAAAGTCTCCTTATTTCTTGTTGTGAATGCCTGTAGATGTGTCAATAGTATTTAAACAGCAGTATGTTAATAAGACCTCTGCAGCTGGGAGCACTGGATTCCAACGTTGGCATCTTATTTCAGCGCTGGTCTAAATTTGCTTCCCTTGAAGGATTGTTCTGTGTAGGATGGCACTGATATTTTTTCTTTCCTGCTTCATTGAAGAGTGTGAAATGGAACAGCTACCTTAAGTAATAAACTATGCAGAGCAAGTTTATCTGCAAAATGTGGGTTTGACGGGGTGCGAAGAAAGGTGATACATGTGGGCAAGATAAGTTGCATGCTCTGAAGTACGGACAGATGCTTGGCTCGTGCCAGGCACTTTCAAGAAGTCTAGGGCTGATAACTGAGATGCTGGCTAGGAAGGGGCAGGGCAGCCCTGTTCCTAGGGAATACCTCATTTTCCATGGAGAAGATGCTACTTTAAAGAGGAGGTTGTCACACAGGCCTCATCTGCAGACATACTAAACTCAAGCCTTGGAATTCCAGATGAATATGTTAAGACTGGGAGGAATTCCACGGAGAAACCTGCTAGCAGGATCATCCACCCTCTGTTTCTCATGAGCCAAATTCTAGGATGGAGCCGGGCAGTAAATCTGGAGCAAGTCCCCTGATGTGACTGGTGAGAGCTTGGATTTACACAGTGTGATTGAGATTAGGAGCCGGACGAGGGGCTTTAAGGCAGATTTGCTCCTAGGAGTTTGAAAGAGGCCTAGCAGGAGCTAAGCACCAAATTCTCACTAATTCCCTGGGGATTGGCACCTAACCCTTCCAGGCTCCTCCAGGCATTCTCCTTGGTGTGTACTCAAGCAGAATATGAGGCACCAAGACCTGCTCTTCGCTCTCCCTTGAAGTTAGCGAAGCTGCAACAGTGGTTTGGGCTTGGATGGGCTCAAAGTTCTCAGGAGACAGGTTAAGCATCTTCCTAACGGGCTCCCTAAGGGTGCTGGACCAAAACTGAGCCTGAAAACATCCTGGTAAAAACAGTCTGAGAAGATCCACAGAAGTGCTTGAAGAAGGAGACCTGGTGGTGGCTGGTGACCTGAGTATGTGCTGCAGGAGAACTGGTGCGTGCAGTGCCCCAGGATGGCTGAAGGCCAAGCTGCTCTCCTGCTCCAAGAGGAGTGGGAAATAACCTAGATCCTATTGCAAGGGTCTCTAAAATTCAATGGCACCTGCTTCCCTTTGATTTCAGCTTTGGATTTGATTTCAGCTTTGGATTTGATTTCCCTAAAGCTCAGCTTTCTCCAGAGGGAGACAGAGGGCTTGACTTGCAGTGGGTACTTGTACGATCCCATGCCTGCAAGGAAAGAAAGGGGCCCTTCCTCCCTCCAGAAGGGGTGAAAAGCAAGCAGAGGTGAAGGTTGATGCCTTGCAGGCTAATTGGAGATAAGGAGCTGCTCGGTGGCCAGATCCACCTGAAGCCACTTGGGCTGCTGAAGCTGCTGAAATCCTGCAAGTGCAAATGACTGTTTTGCCTTCACGGCTACAGGTAAATGAGTTCCCCTTGTGTCTGTGCAGGATTCAAGGTGAGTTAATGCATTTGCTCTCCTGGATTCACTCAGCCAGGCTGCCTCCTGGAGCCTAGTTGTCACTCGAGAGGACACATTTTGAGAAATGCTCCCAAAACCCTGCTTTGAAATTTGTTTACGTTTCTGCCAGGGCTGATGTTTGGAAACTGATGTTTTGTGAGCGGCGGCCCATTAAAAGTGCCCACCTTTCCTCACTGCCGGGACTCCGAGCTAATCAGAAGGAATCTGGCTGCCAGAGCAGTGGCTGCAGGTGACAGGGCCCTGTTTACAACAGCAGCTCGAGCAGGGCTCCATCAGTGTCACCCACTGATTTCAGCGGAGCTTTGGGAGGCTCCTGGCGATTGGAAAATGGGGCTGATGATTAAAGTTGCCTCTGCAGGCACCAGGAAAAAATAAAAGGCAAACTAAAAGCCTCCTTTCCCACTCCTCCTAAACCTTTAAATGGGGAAGGCAGCTCTTTGCATCCTGCATTGATGCTTAGACTCAGCACAGGACTTGAACAGTGTACAAGAAGAAGTAATGAGGAGGTCTTCTCACAAGAATTAAGTATCTTTGCTTACAGCTTTCCAGTGGGGGAATCTATGGGATAAACATGCGGCTTTTTTCTTTTCCTCTTCTTTCCCCCTAAAATAATAGATTGGAAGTCTGGGAGTTTTTCTGAATGACAAAATGAAGAGTTGAAGAGCAAATGAAGAGCAGAGTTTTTAGACAGTAAAAGGTATCCTTGGAAAGATCACGTTTTATCCCTGAACTAAGCATATGCTCCTTAATGAACAGATGCTAATTTTCCCCACTTTTTCTAATTGCTGTTTCCTAAGATGCAGTTATAAAATCAGACCTGATGATCCTATTTCTTTATTTTGCTCTTTGGAAAGCAAGATCAGATATTATGAGATGTGCTGGCTGGAAGTGCTTAACTGCACCAGCAGCTGGCACCTATTGTAAAAAAAATATATATGTAGCCTCTTCCCTGCAAATTTTGTTTGTTTAATAGTGGAAAGCCTCTCCTAAATCAGCCATCAGATCCAGACTTCTTCTAGACAGCCATCTAACCTAACATTGGTGCTGTGCTTGATGGGCTTCTTGGTTGCTGGTCCACATGGCTCTTCCAAGCCAACGTATTGCAAGACCTCAATGGAGATGGGGACCAGTGAAGGCAGCAAGGTGAGTGTGAGGCAGCACATGGCCAAGGGGAGGGTCTCAAGCTCCTACGAGGACATCACCCATCTCTGGCATGACCGTGCTCCTTGTTAAGAGCCATGCCCTTAACCTTCGCCCTCGATGGGAAAACCCGAGCCGCTTGTAACCCAATTAGCGCCGTGTTTGCATCTGCTGCTACGTTAACGTGACACGAAGCTCAGCAGATGGCACCGAGTAAATTACATACCGGGGCGGAGGAGAAGCAGGATCGACCTTTGTGGGGCTCAGCGGCAGCCTGCTTTGGAAGCTCAGGCTCCAAGTCCCACTTAAAGTCACACTGGGCAACGTGAGGGCAACAGAATTAGGTGCAGGGGTGGCCGTGGACGACTCTCCCTGGCACTGAATGGTTTGGAGGTTATTTTACCTGCACATTTGCTCGAAGAGCTCGGCGTACCCCTCGCAAATGCTCTTGCCCGCGTGCAGCACGTCGATGGCTTTGCACGACAGCTGGCTCTTGTTGTGGTAGCCCACGATGTCGTATTCTGCGGGAGGGAGCAGAGACCAAAGCTCAGCCAAAACAGAGGCAGCGGGACAGCAGCGGCAACGGTGCTGTCTAAGGAAAGCCTCAAGCCTTTGCTCTCTTTACGAGGTATTTATATAAGGAATTACCTGGAAAGCCTTTGGTTAGCAAGTACCTGAAATGGTTTATTGTAGGTGAGTCATATCTTGGCACAGCTAGGGTGTTAGCATGGGGCACGTTAGGAAATCTCCCTTGGAATGAATGCAAAAGAGCAGCGCAGCGGGGATTCCTCAAACACAGCCGGAGAAACTGGTCTGGGAAGGTTAAGTCCTGGCTCCTTGTTTTTAATGCTAGCTGACATAACATAGGCAAAGGCACGAGTGTTTTTTCTAGTGCTGTTCACAGAATCATAGCGTCCTTAAGGTTGGAAGGGACCTCTGGAGATCCTCTAGTCCAACCGCCCTGCACACGCAGGGTCACCGAGAGCTCGTGCGCCCGGTTGCTGCAGGGAGGTAGTTGTGCATCGGGATGGAGCTCAGAGGGATGGCAGAGGATGCCCAGGAGGCAGCTGTGTCGGTTGAAATTAATAAATGCTAGGATGGAGTTAATAACTTCAGAGCTCTTTAAGGAACATCTCGTTTCTTCAGGCAGATTTAAACTCCTAGCAGTGTGTTTGTTCCCTAGGTATGTAAATAGAGGTCAGCCTGTGCAGCAAGGATGGAGAATAGGAACTCAGAAGGTGTAAAGACAAACACTTTGGGGAGATCAAAACATACGTGCTAGGGTAGCAGGGACACCCAGAGAACTGGATGAGATAGGTGGATTCCAGGTCTGCTCAGATCAGGCCAGCAGCCCAGGTGGGCCTGGCCTGAGTGCAGATCTAGGGGTTCACTTAGATCCCAGAGACTGACTCTCAGGACAGCCTGGGCCATTTAATCCTGCCTCTTAGATGGAAGAGTCTGAGCTCTAAGACAAGACTCTGCTATTTGTTTTATGCCTGATTTATCCCTTTTTCTCAGATGTCTCTCATTGAAGATGGCTCTGGTGACTTAGGACTAGTTCATCTCCCACCTTTATTATATATAAAATATATATAAAATATGTATTTATGTATATGTATAAATTTTGTCGGCCCAGATAGGCCAGAAAAGAGTTAACGTGAAGACAATCTGAACGATGAGCAGCCAAACAGCGTGGTGCGGGGATGAGTCAAATTCCTGGTTTTGTGAAATGCAGAAAATCAGCAGAGTGCAGATTTAAGGGCAGGCTGGAGTCTGTCTGGGCCTGACCTCACGGTGCTAACGGTGCCGTTGCTGGCCAAACTCCTCCTGATCTCAGTGGGAGTGAGATTAGGCCAGTGCTTCCGAAAATCGCCCGTCTGCATTCTGATACCTGGCCCATGCAGTCAGCGATCTGCACTGCTCTAAAGCTGCTCTCGGCTCAGCAGACCCCGCGTTGCCCACGTAGTTATTGCAATTTGAGCAATTTGAGCAAGGCTTATGGTAACATGTGTTGTTATTTGGCTTGTGCTGAGCGGTGCCCGGGTTCTGTCCATGCCTTGGAGCTAGAGAAATATCTGCCGTGTCCATCCATGCCCAGTTGTACGTGGATGGCGATGGCCACACGTGGGGCACGTGTGTCTTCAACACAGGGGTGGCAATGAAACTGCTGGTGGTGCTGGGCAGCTCTGGAGGTGCCAGCGAAGCCTTTGGGGCTTGGCCACCAGGTTTTATGCTCTGGCTGCTTGGCTGATAGTAAATTATATGGTAGCACCCCTGACTAAGTCGAGCAGGAGTCAGGGGCTTATTGCGTGGAAGGGAATCCTGCAGAGACAAACTCGACGGGACCTGGAAGCGTTGGGAGCGGGAGTATGGAAATGGTGATGGTAAAGAACCTCCGAATGTATTTCAGGATAAATATATACATGTGTGCAACCCTCCTTCCACCCACTGTGTGTCCTCAGATGAACCTGCCTACATGACACGTAGTAAACAGCAGCCGTCACGCAACGATAGCAACAGCAAGAGCCTTATCTACAGCGAGGATCTGTCCATCCTACCTATGTGGTGGCATATCCACATCCAGATGGCTCGCACTTTCTCCAGGTCCGTCCGGGCTTGCTTAAGCAGGGCCGTAACGAGGTCCTCCACGCTGTTCTTGACGTTCACCTGGTTGCATGGAGGAAGAGTTGCAATGAGGAAAGGGCGCAGCGGGTCTGCCCTCCTCCCGCCACCGCGAAGAGGACCCTGGCCAGCACCTGAGCTTCATTAATAACAGAAATGCAAAGCTCTAATTCTTTAAGCAAGAAATATTTTGCATCTAGTCTTCCTCCTGCAGTGGGATCTCTTGCTGATGTATGCACAGAATTTATTCATTTATTGATTGATTGATTACTGTGGACTTGGAAGCACTTGGCCAGTAGCTGGGATTGAGCTGACGCTGGTGCTCGTGGCGAGGCCTCGAGGAACAGCCCCAGCGCAGCGAGAGGTGAGAGCAGCAAGGGAGGCGAAAGCGCCACTTACTTTTAGCGCGTAGGCATCCAGCTTCTCAAATTGCTGCAGGTCCATAGGCAGGGATTTCAGAGAGGACTTGTCCCACGGATATGCTGCGAAGAAACAAGATATTTATTGTCTCCAGGAGAGTTTTTCCTGGCTGAGCACTGCAATGAGGGACACAGCAGTGTCCTGTCTCCCGTCTGGCCCCCAGCACTGCTGTCCCTCAGCCCAAGGGGGCGAGGAAGCTGGGGACACAAGGGCACCCACAGGATTTCCTTGCCAGGTGCGTGCAAAGCAGGGCTCATCCTGCCTAGCTGGTAAGATCCGGACTAAAAATCTTAGGCTGTATTGTGTAGGTGCCTTCTGGCTGCAGCTCGGTGCACAGATGGATCGGCTGGACGTCTCCACCAGCCAGGCTCAGTGCTCCCGTTCCTTCTGAACTAGCAAGAATTGAGCTCTGCAGCCCTCTGCCCCTGCTAGGCGCTGCCAAAGCCCCTTAGCACCAAAGATGTTTTTCAAGGTGGCCGTAGAGCGCTTATTTCTCAGGAAACAAGGATTTAAAGGAGCTCATCAAGCCACCCCGGCGCTGTGCGACGCCGGAGCGCTCCAGGGACGGGGGGCTGGCGCTTGTCGAGCTGCTGCTTGCTTAGCCATGGGCGCAGGGGACACGGCCGCGTCCCGGCGCCTTCGCCCTCGGCCTTGGCAGCCCCTGCGCACGCTGCTAATCCGAGCCTCGCTCTTCTCGGAAACCCCTGCCCCAGGGAGGGATTAGGGGAGCCCGCGAGCCCCGCGCGGCCGTGTCCTGGCGCTGCTGGAGCTGCCCTTTAGGACCCAGGTGACCAGCACCTGCTGTCCTGCCCTGTCCTGCCCTGCCCCGTGCTGCGGAGGTGCCGCCTGCCAAAACGCGGGGGCGAGCGCGCCGCGTCCCGCTCCGTAAGGCGCTTGCTTGTTCAGCGCCGGGTATTGCACGGACTGCAGGAGAGAGGGAGCAGATTTACACATTTCAAGGTTCCTGCTCTATCCCACTCTGAAAATTACTTTTTGCCTTTTGGGAGCTGGATGTTTTTTTAAAACCGGTTATCAGTTTTAGTCTCTGTCAGGCTCGAGCTGCTAAGGCTCCCTGGAGACATGGGGTGCACCATAACTCAGAGGCTCTTACGTTGTTACTGTGGCCCTTGCAGATCAGCCTTCCTCGCACGAGGAGGTCCTGGAGGACACTACAGCGTTCCCCAAACCATCCTCTCTTGCCCTCCAGGCAAACAGAGGATGAGGAAGTGGAACCTGCTTGTGGGGATGGAAATTTTATCGCTCGGCAGGCCGCTTTGCTCTGGGGCTGGAGCAGAGCAAAGCGCTCTCCCGGTGGGGCTGCCCCACGTTGTCCCCCCCGTGCAGTGGCACCACGATAGTTACCATGCAGGTCCTTCCCACTCGGCGAGCGCGGGGCTCTGGTCTTCTCGAAACCTGGCCAAGGGGAGACAGACAAAAATAACCCATTATGGTTGGGTGGAAGAAGTCAGGATTCAAGCTTTTCCGTACCCGCTTCCTTGTGCTTGGACGTGGAAGTTACTCGTGTTGGGGAGAGGGGGCACAGAGGGTAACAAGGCTCCTGGATCCCCTCCCTGCTCTCCTGCAGTCCCCGCAGATGCCACATTCCCAAGCAGTCAGAGCTCTCCTGTTCTAGCCCCAGGCTGGGGACACCAGACCCCTGCTGAGCGCTGGGCCAAAGCGCTCGTGGCATGGAAGAAGCAAGCGCGGAGAGCGCCGAGCTCCAGTGAGCTCCACGATAACTTCGCAGAGCGCCCCGCAGCAGCTGGAGGGACTTCTGAGGGACATTGCAGCCTCCGGCCTGTCACCACCCGTGTGATCCCAGCGCCATTGGAGAAGACCCTCCCGGGCCGGACTCAGAAGGGGGTGGCTGTCAGCACCAGCTGCTCCTCGAGGTCCTGCTTTGGCAGCGTGCAGCTGCATCTGCCCGACGGGCAGAGCGGGCACGAGGCCATCCCCAGGCAGCCTCTGACCGGGGCTGCTGGCTGCTTCCCAGGAGCTCCGAGATGCCAGGCCCCAGGGGAGCAGCAGGAGGAGGAGGAGGAGGAGGAGGGGAGACGCGAAGCGCTGCGGCCAAGCAGCCTCACCTCTGTTGTCCTGGCCTCTCAGGCTGGGCTTCCGGAGACCTGCAACAGACCCGGGTTAGATGACTGCAGGATTGTGGCAACCTGCACATGGGTGTGGGGGCCTCCTGAGCAGCCTCTTGAGGCCGCTTGGCCTTGCTCCTTCTGCTCAGGAAAGCAGGCTTGGCCTGTCCTCGGAAGGATGTTGGGTCTATGGGCCTGTCTAGAGGCATTGTCTTTGTCATGGGGTCGTCCCGAGCGGCCCGGCACGTGGAGGAGCCCGCGGCGCGCGCGGCCAGGACTTGACTACGGCGTCATGCAACGCCAGGCTCTACCTTTTCCAACAGAGAGCTTCTTGATGAGCTGCGGGGTGGTGTCTCTGGGGTGGATCTCCACCGTCACCTGCGTTCCTGCAAGGAGCAGCGAGAAGCTCGGTAAGAAGCAGGGATTAAGGAGACCGGGAGAAGATGCAAGGGGGATTGACGTGGGATATTAGAGTATCTGAACAGGCATCTAGCAGACAGGGCCTCATTCAAGGGCAGGAGCAGTTGGTCGCTGAGGAACCTCCACCATTCATATCAAAGAGAACCTCATGAGAAACCTTGAGGGTCTCTTGTTTAAAGTTTCATTCTGAAAATTAGAGAGAATTAGTTGGGGAGAGAAAAAGTTAGGGGGCACCTTGCAAGAATTTCTGCAACTTTTTAAGAGAGACAGCATTTTCAGGCACTTATTTTGGAAATATTATTTCTAAATTTCCAGGTTTCCCTGGCAGACTCCGGTACGCTTGTGGCCTCCTTGTTTTGGACCAGGATGTGAGAAGTTCGTCAAGATGTTCCTGCGACTGCCATCGAACTGCACTTATTTGTGCTTGCAGGTTCATCGAGGGTCTTGTGATATTTGGGGGTTTCCATAAAACCCAACTTCTGGACCCAGTTAATTAGCTGGGAATCTGCCCTTTCATCAAAAAAAATAACTATTGCTCAGGATTTTACTTTAAAAGAAGTTTTGTGTCTCTCGTGATTAGGCAGAAAAGCTCGACACCATTTCATCCCTGACAGCAGAATGCAAGCAAAACTCTACGAACTGTAAAACCTCCCTAAATCCTGGAGCTTTGCTCCAGTTCCTGGGTGCTTGCAGCCATCAAGGTGGTAGGATTAGAGCTGGTTAGTTAATATGAGGCAAAGCTAGGGACTCCTTGAAGGTCTCTGTGCAAATAGGATGATTTTCACAACACTTTTGTTCTTGAGCCTGCTTGTTGTCATTTCCCAAAATTAATTTTATCTTTGAGTTTTCGTGGGATTTCTTGCTGACTTCCACTTTTTTTTTTCTCTCATAAATTAAAATGTCTCATTTCAAAAAAAAAAAGAAAAAAAGCCCACAGATACAACAGTGCAGAGTGCACTTCTTTTTGGTAAGCTTAAAAGACATTTGATAAATCCTACGAAGTAAGCCCGGAGACATTTTTCTAAGCGATGCATCTGTCTGCTTTGAAAACGAATGGCACGAAATGGTTGCCCGTGTTTCCATAATGCTGTTTTACTCTTCCCAATCAAGACCTGCTTGGTGGGAAGCCGCAGAGCGCGAGGGGCTGGAATGGAAGGTGCTTCTGCTGCAAGAGGTGAAGGTGGCCCCGCGACCAGGCATGGAAGCGCCTGCTGCTCTGGTGACACCTCTGCTGTGTCCTGGGGGTCAGGGTGGTGATGGAAAAGCGAGCGCTCCGGGACCACGGGGCCCTGGAAAGCCCTGAGAAGCCACTCACCTTCATTGGAGTAAGAAGTAAGGGCTTGCGTTGGCTTGTAGGGCTCCTGGGCGACTTGCTGGTCTGAAATGATATGGAAAAACATCTCGGTGACTCAGGGCACGTGGAGGGTGACAGAGGAGCCCGGAGCGGCTGCAAGGGACCGGCGCGAGGAGCCTCCTCCTCACAGCTCAGCCCAAGGGACAGATACCAGTCCCTGTGACAGGGACCAGGCACGGGGCAGCGGCCTGGTGAGCGCGGGGCCCGCTTTGGTAGCACAGTTTGTAAATATTGCAGCAGCAGCAGCAGCTGCTCGGCGGCGTCAGAGCCTTCATCAAGCTGCTACCGCGCCTGATTAAAGGTGAATTTATTAACTCCTGTGGTGCTAGAGGAGCGGGAGCTGCCGCCGCTTTGGACATCAGGATTTCTTAGCGATCCTCACGGGGATTTAAGCAGTGCCTAAGGCAGAGCTGCAAGAAAAGCCTCCCGTATGGACAGGCACTAAATTCTGGCGGTGCCGCGGTTAGTCCTGCGCGGTAGCCAGCCGCTCCTGTCCCTAGGCTCCCAATGGATGCTCCTGCTCTGCAGCAGAGCTGCAGCCCCTCTTGAGGGGCCCAGGGGCTGCAGGGCCGGGGCTTTCTCTGCTCCGCAGGATTAAGAATTTGTTCTCTGCTGCCTGCTGCCATCAGGTTGGCTCAGAGTGGGTCACGCGTTGCTGCTTCTGGCTTTCCCTCTGGCCCCTGCCGGACAAAGTTGTGCCTTGGAAAAGCGAGGGCGACTCTCCCGGCCCGGCTGCCTTCCCCAGGAGCTGCCACTCCCCTCGCATGGCCAAGGGGGACACGCAGCAGCAGCAGTGGCCGCAGGGGTGACACGGGAGCCGTGCATGGAGGGGTGGAAAAGCCAAGCGCTTCTTGCCCGCAGCAGCTCCCCGTGAGCTACACGGGGGCTCCAGGAGCTCCCTGCGGCCCCAGCAACGCGGGCACTGCCATCCCCTCGCGCATTTTACACAGCCGAGTTGGGCGCCCTGTGTGGGGAGCCCCCGGGGCCCCCCGGCACCTCCTTCCCTGCCGCCCGGAGCCCGAGGGCGGCGCTGGGCCCGCTCCGGAGCAGCCTCCGCGCAGGCCCCGGCGCCACGTACCCTTGTGCTCTGGCCGCTTCGGCAGCCGCGCTCCGTTGTTTCCATTTCCGTCCTCCTGCAGACCTGCAACGCAGACATGCGGGACTGGAGGCTGCTCCTTCTGGAGCCGCGCGCAGCGCCGGCCCGAGGAGCAAACGCAGCCCGGGGCAGGAATCGCCCTGCGACTGGGGAGCGAAAGGAACCACCCCGAGAACTGCTCCCCTCTCGCTCTTCCTCTGCTGAGCTGAGCTTTAGCAAGCACGGCCCTGCCTCGACGGCTCCCAGGCCCCCACAGCTGTGGAGTCTGGTCTGCAGCGCCGGGACCAAAGCTGCGACAGGGGTGGCTGCAGGCCAGGCAACCCCCTCAATCCTGCTGCATCCCCATGGACGGCATCGGGATCCTGCCTCAGCTGTAGCTGCTGCAGCTGATGGGGCGGGAAGCGCCAGAGGGGCAGCCGGGCGCTCGCTGCTCCCGCCGTGGCTCCCGGGGCTCGCGCATGGCTCGGAGGCTGCAGGATGCCCTGCTCGGGGCGGCAGGAGCGTCCGCGCCAGCCCGGCTTCGCCGGCACCTGCTGCCACCATGAGTTTTCCCATCCTTTTAGAGCCAAGGCAGAAACATTCCCGGTTTCCTTCCAGCTCTGAGCCTTTGGGAAGGTCCCCAGCGGGAGAGCGACGCGGCCGGGGGCCACTGTGCCGCCCGCCCAAGGCTATAAACGGCTCAGGGAAGGCCGAGCCGAGGCACGGGGCGGCTCAGCCCTGCGCGGGGGCTCCGCGGCCGCGCTCGCTTCCATTGAGTCCCCAGGGGCCGCGGTGTGGAGCCGCTCGGAGCCAGGATCAGCCCGCGCGCGGAGGAGCCGCGAAGCCACGCGGTGCTGGTGCACGGAGGGCGGAAATCCCAACACCAAGCGGGGAGAGAGGGGCAAAGCAGCAGCACCGCCGTCCCCGTCGCCGCCCTCCCCGGGGCTTTACCTGAGCCGGAGCCCCGCGGCCTGCCCGCCGCACGCTCGGGGCGCACGATGAGCAGCAGGTTGAGGGTGAGCGCGCCGGCGTCGCCGCTCAGCTCCACGGTGCCCATGCGTGCGCTGCGAGAGGCGAGGGGGCTGCCGGCGAGCGGAGCGGTGCCGCGGCGCGCGCCCGCCAGCTGCACCATCGGGGCGCTGCCAAAGCCTACCCTAATGCAGAGGTGACGGCAGGAAAGCGCCCCCGGGATCCCTTTCCCGGCCCGCAGGAAGGAGCCGCGCGGCAGCGGCCGAGGTCCCGTTTCATGTTCGTGCTCCCCCCTCGCCCTCCCTCCCTCCCTCCCCGGCCGCTGCCCTTTCGGCTCCGCGCACTTGTCCGCACTCAAATCCCCCCCGAGCGGCACGGCCGGGGGGGCCGCGCGGCTCCCGGGGCTCGCAGCAACCCTTAAAGGGCTTCCTGCCCCGCGTGCCGAGCACGGGGATGCTGGCACCAAGCAACGGGAGCGGGGGCTGCGCGGACACCCCAGAGCGGCCGCTCTTGGGGGGCGGCCGCAGGACGGGGCGCGAGGAGCGGGGCCGGCGCGGGGCTCCCCCAGGGCTGGCTGGGGGCCGGGGCGGCCGCGGGAGCCGCTGCCAGCGCCAGGCGCTCGGCTCGGTTTACTGCTGGCCCCGGGCCCGCGCGGACGCTGCCAGCGCGGGGGTCCCGGGGGACCCGCGGCACCTGTGGGCTCTCCGGCGCTGCTGGAGCAGCCGCGGTGCCGGGGGGCGCCACGGGCCGGTGCAGGGTGGCTTTTTAGGGGGGGAGACACGAGCTCGTGTGGCGGGCGCTGCAGGACGCGGCCTCCCCGCCCGGGCCGTGACAGGTGCCCGGCGGGCGCAGCCGCTCGCGGCCACCTGGGCCGTGCCTGTCCCCGGCTCCGCGCGCCGGGATTTATGGCCGCGGTGACTTTCTCCGGGGCGCGCTCGCCATCTGCCCGCTGGCCTTTCGCGCTGCCCTCCTCACCTGTCGCCTCGCGCCGCGCGCGGCCCCGCCGCTGCTGCCGCCGCCACCCCTTCCTCGCCGGCCCCTCTCCCTGCGGCGCCCCTGCGCACGTCCCCCCACAGCACCGAGCCCCTTTAGAGGCCGTTCTTGGGGGTGCACATGTGGAAATTGGGACTTTGGGGCCTTTCTGTGTGTTTTTTTGCCTTCTATCTCTCCCTTGGCTTTTACAACCATTGTTACAACCATTGTTACAGGCTCTTGGCCATTACAACCATTGAACTTCAGCTGCCGGTTTCTTCCTTGATAACGATGCGGCCCCGACGCTTGGAGCCTCGCGCCACGTCCCGCGTCACTGCTGCGCCCTGATCACCCCACGAGCTTTAGTCTGCTCTTCTGGCCTCCCTTCCCTGCTCGGAGCGAGGCACCGGGCGCCGAGGCCGCTCCCGCCCTGGCCCCGGCCGCTCCGTTGTTGCCGCGGTGGCCCCCGCGCCGCTCCTGCTGTGTCAGCAGCTGTGTGCCCTGATTTAAGAGGGCGGCGGAACTTTCCACTGAGCTGTAAACCCTTGGATTCGGTTTCCCGGGATCGTCCCGTCCAGGAAGCGCGGCGGTGGCCAAGCCACTCCTGCGAGGAGCGCTCGGGAGAGCGCAGAGGAGCGCCCAGTGCCCCAGGGGGTGTGTGTGGCCTCCTGTGGGTTGAGGCGCCGGGCGCTGTGGGCCGCAGTGGGGCGGGAAGCGGAGCTGTGGGGCGGGAAGCGGAGCCGCGTCGCCGCTCCATGCTCCGGGACGCCGCGCCCGCCCGCGCGCCGCGTCACGGGCGCTTGACCTTCAGCGCGCCGCTCGGCTCGCGGCTCCGCGCTGCCCTTTCCGCGCGGGCAGCGCTGCCGGCCGCGCTCGGCGCGGTCATTAAGGCATTAATCCTTTCATAATCCCCGCAGAGCTCAGCCTTTGAAGACCGTGCTGGGGCCGTGGGCCAGGCTGAGGGACCCCCCGCCCCGTGACCTTGCGGGGAGGCCAGCAAGCTCTCCCAGTTGCCACCAGCCCTGCTAGGGGCTGAGTCCTCTCCAAAGCACCCTGAGAGCAGCTCTCAAAACGGCTCCTCCGGCTTTTCCAGGGACCAACTCAGGCCCTGGATACCTGGTGTTTGCCCTGGGGAGCAGCGGCGAAGGCAGCTCTGTACCCTGAATTGCACACCAGTTGTGCAGCGTGCTTTATCCTTAACCTCTTATTGTAAAGCTGCCCTCAGACAAGGCGCACCGCGCACTGCAAACGCGTCCAGCGCAGGATATACAATCACAAATGTTTTGGGAGACAAGGGTGGAGAAGCGAAGGGAAAAACCAAACCAAAACCCCACGCTATATCAACTTAGAGCAGGAATAGGCGTGAGGGCAGCCTGGCTTGCTCGACACATCCCTTCTTATAAACTTGGCCTTCCCGGGACATCATAGAATCGTAGAATCATGGAATGCTTAAGGTTGGAAGGGACCTCCTGCTCCTGCCCCATTTGCTACCATGCTGGCATGCGCTGGTCCCGAGGCAGAAGCCTTGGACTGTGCCCCAGGAGCCCTTCTTGGCTCACACGCGAGCTCAAGGAAGCCCTGGGAGCCCAGATGGTGACTGCACCGTGAGCAGCGCGAGGTGCCCGGCTGGGGCACGTCCCTGCATTGCCTTGGGGATGCCCAACGGGCATGTCCAACCTTTCGGCCACCTGGCAGGGGGCCAGGGCAGCGCTCGGGATGCCGGGAAGGGCGTCTCTGCAGGAGGTGCCCTGGTCTCACCTGTGGAGCCGGGATCGCCGTCTCCTCCCGTTCCCGGTGCCACCACCACGTGAGCTGTTGGAAACACGAGGAAACGTTATCAGCGTTTGGATGACACAGCGCCTGGCAGGATGGCCCATGCTTCATTCCGAGAAGGAGGAAAGTTGTTCTGGTAAGGAAGTGGAGAAATAAGGGGGAATAAAGCACTGTCAGCACCTGCATATCGGCCTGGGTATCGGAGCTGGGCCTGAGCAGAGCAGAAAGCCGGAGAGGGTCCCTCAGGACTGCTCCTGAGCGGGCCCGGGTAATGAATTGCCACTCCCCTGCTTTCATTAGCATTGTTCTTAGCCGGGGATTTAGCATTTGTCCCCCTCAGCTCTGCAGCACGTTATTGGTGTCATTGAGACGGCTGCAAGGACAGCGCTTGTGTTGGGCTTTCCTGTGGGGAAGGAGAAGGGCTGGATCCCGGTGGACTGTGGTGAGCCGGAGCGCACGGGCTGCCACCCCAGCAGTGCCCTCCTGCTCCGCCGCTCAATCCTGCATCCCGCCCTGCCGCTGTCCTTGGAGCTCACGTACCGCCCGGGCTGGCACCCTGCCGCTGCCCCCGGCAGGCACTTACTGAGCTCATGGGATCCCTTGTCCCCTTCCTTCCTGCAGCAGCAGCAGCAGCAGCACAACCTGCAGGGAGAGCGCGGCCCTCAGTTCACGTGTGACCCAACCGAGACCGCGCTTTCTGACACTGACAGCGCTGTTTGGGACCCGAAGGACGTCCCTGTCCCCGCGCACCACCCGCTATTACTAGAAGTGCCGCGGCTCTTCCAGTTATTACTCTTATTATTACTACTAGAAGTGCCCGCAGCTCTCGAGCGCCCAACTCCCCACATGCAAGCGGGGCAGGACAGGAAGGTGGCGGCGAGAGCAGCGCCCGGCGGCCTTTCCCGCCACGGCCACATGTCCCCAGCGGGGCTCGCTGGCCGTGCCGGGGCGCCCGCCGCTGCTCTCTGCCCGGCCGGGCTCGGGTGACAGGCCGTGCTGGCGAGCGCCCCCGGGGTATTATTATCGCTGTTATTTATTTGTGTCGCCGCAGCGCCTGGGAACGTCGCCCACCCCGCGGCGGGAGCGGCGCCGGTTCCGCAGCCCCGCGAGCCGAGCAGCGTGGCCTCCCCGCGCTCCTTCTCCCCCGTCCCGCTCCCCGGGGGCGTCCGGAGCGCGGGCGCTTTGGGGCCCCCCGGGCGGGCAGCCTTTCCGTGGAGCCGCGCGCCGGCACAGCGGCTCTTTCAATGGAGCGGCTCCCGTTACAGCGCTCTCCAACTGTACGGGGATGAGCCAAGGACACATGGCCGTAACGCGATGCCCGAGGATTCCCCGCGTGCCGGGAAGCCGGAGCCGCGGCCAGCCCCGCTGCACGGCGCTCGTGGCTGCAGGGACGGCCCCGGGACCCGGCTCTAGTTCCCAGGCAGCCCGTCGGGAAGCACGTGTGGCCACGAGGCCGGTGGCACTGGGGGCCGCCTGCTCGGGGTCGTGCCGGCCTCTGCGGCGGGCAGCGCGCGGCGGCCCCGGTGTCTGCTGGTAACAGCAGCCGCAGGGCCCCGCGAGGAGCTGGCACCGGCCTTCGGGCTCTGCTCCGCCTTGGAGGGCTCCAACCAGGGCTAGGCCCAGCTTAGAGGAACATCTCTGAGAGATGCTGTATTCCCATCCTAGGGAATGGAGGCTGTGGCCTCTGGAGCCCCGCGCGTCCCTTAGCGTACAGAGGGCTACAGGAGCGGCTCCGGGCCCGTTCCGGGACGCAGTCCCAGCGGCCGTGTGTCACAAAGCCGGAGCTTGGGAAGCGCGTAGGCGAGCGAGGGGCGACACGCCGCTAAGCATGCCACCCATCGGCGAGCAACGCTCGCCTCAAAGCTCGTCCCCACTCCGCAAACAAACAAAGACATAAATAAATGAATGCCAAACGCGTCCGTGTGTCGTTACCTCTTTGCCACGGCCGCGCAGCAGCTCCGGCTGTTGCCCATGCGGGTGAGGCCAGCGGTGCCGGGCGGTGCCGGGCGGCAGCCGCGCTCACTCACTCACTCGCTCGCTCGTGCACCTGCGGGCCCGGCAGGAAGCAGTGCCCAGCCCCCGATCTTTGTACCTGGCGCCACAGCCCCGCGTGCCCACGGGCCCACGTGCCCACGTGCCCACAGGCCCACGTGCCCACAGGCCCACGCCTCGGGGGGCCGGCCGGCCTGCCCCGCTGCGCTGGCGCCCGCACGTCGGGAGCTTCCCTTCCCGCCCGCGGGGAAACAGCCCAGAAAGCAAACGGTGTGTGGGAAAGGGCAGGGAGGAGCCGGAATCACCTCCTCTGGCTCCCACCTGGCCGGGGGAAACGGGCGGGCACCGGGGCGACACAGGGCTCAGGAACAGCCGATTTCGCTTAGTTGTGCTGCGGTGTCCTTAGATGTGAGCCGTGGGTGACGTGACTGAGGAGCAGCACCCTGTGCAGCAATGCACCCCTCGGTGCTGGGGTGGGCTGCGCCTGGGCACATCCCGATGCACCCACGGACACGGCCCCGGCCCCAGCGCCCAGCGCCTCTGCAAGGCGCCCCGTCCCGCGTCCCGCAGCCGCGCCGGGAGCGCCGCGCGCTGCAACAGGGACGTGCTGCGATGGGGACGCGCTGCGATGGGGATGCGCTGCGATGGGGACGCGCTGCCCGCACGGGGACACGGGGACACGGGGACACTGACCCGAAACGGGGCGGCCTCTGCCCCATCCCTGTCCTCGGAGCAGAGCCGCGTTTTGGGGGAGCTTTTGCATTCAGACCACGAGAAGCCTGTTTTACATATATGTATATTTTACATATATGTATATATGTATGTATGTACGTATATTTTACATATATGTATATACATATACATATATACATATATGTATATATGTATTATATACATATATGTATATTTTACATATATGTATATAAAAAATAAATATGTTTATAAAAAAGATATATTATTATAGATATATTAACACATATAAATGCAGATAAATGTGTGTATAATATACATTTTTTAAAAAATCGCCGCTGTTTCCCCCTTTTCCTGCCATTCCGGGGGCCGGGCA
>JAVCKT010038389.1:0-13540 GCA_032273925.1 Rhynchotus rufescens
TGTGACTTTTGGAACTTACTGCCAAAGATGATTAGCAAGATGACCTATAGACTGGGAAGACATGTGTCTGCTGTGGCAAGTAGGACCATCCAGGTGAGAAGATTTCTGCATGGTGAGTAGTGTATCCTGAAAGAGTCCCTGTGTGGAAAGTGTTTCCCTCACCTGGATGTTGGGGGACACTGCTGGCAGTGCTTTGGGAGCAGGGCAGATGAGCTTTCTCAGCTTTCAGGAGGGTACTTCAAGTCTCAAATGCACAGGAGTGTGTGTCGTCTGGTAACAACACCATAGTTGGGTGAATTTTTTGTGCCTGATGCTTTTACAATAGCTTGAATTCTCAGTCCTTCTACTTTTTAAAAACAGGTATCGTTCTTCAGGCATGATAGATTGCAGGATTCAGTTCTTTCACTCACAGTAATATGAATTTAAAGTTATGGCAGCAAGTGACAGAACTCAGCTGTAAAATGGCTGGAGAGGAATATCACCCAGTGATGATGATGATGGTGATAATTAGTATTAATAGTAGTGGTAAATAGTTACCAAGCACTTAATTAGCAGAAAACCCCAGTTTTAGTCTTTCTGAGCTCATCTGTGGACTCAAATTCCCCTCAAAGAACAGCTGAAAAAGAGGATAAATTTACTGTGATGAGGAAATATACTTTTATCAAATAGCCAGGGGCTACTGTAAATCACTAACTTTGCTGTATTTATCCCTAGGTGCTTATTTCAGGATTCTGCCCTCCGTACAGGAAGCACTGGTGGAGGGGAGACCGGTTGTAGCCTTGGAGAGCACCATCATTACCCATGGCATGGCCTATCCTCACAATCTGAGGTTGCTCTCTTCCTAGATCAACAAAGAATGAGTCGTGGAACTGATGGATCAATATATGTATTTCTAGCCTGCTCCAAACCCTCCTAGGAGTTGCATGGAGATGTTGGGTTGCTAGACATGCAGAATATAAATTCTGATGTGAAACTGTTGTATGTCATCTTCCGAGGAGAACAGGACCATAGGGCAAACACATGCTGACTTATTTCCTTATCCATCACTTCAATTCCTGCCTCCCTTTAAAATGTGGCAGAACCTAAAGACATCACCTGCTCTAAAACAGAGATAACTTACGGCTGCATGATATGTATAGATACTGGAAATGCTCTTCAGTTTCTTGCATAGGGTAGAAATGAAGAGAAGACCATAGTGAAATCTTCTCTCTAGTTCCTTCCCAAACATCTGCTGTGAAAGCTGCTGGTCCTTCTTGCTGCCTTCTGTGCCCTGCACACACACACAACCCCCAAAACTTTGCTACCCTTTATTTTTTTGGTGTCCCCTAGAACTGTGTCCCAGGGAGAGATGGTGCAAGAAACCACATCTTTCCAGGCAGTGGGTGACAGTTTCCCCCGGCCTTGCTTCAACAAAGCACAGGGAGGTTTCTGTATTGATTTTTTCCATCCAGCTTTTTACATGGGCATCATTTGGCCCTAGAAGGAAGCTCTACAAATTCAGATTTGGAGAGAGGAAGTTAGAGATTCCCTGGAGTACCTATGGATAGCTGTAAAAGGGAGAAGAAGCTGCTCTTGAAGAGGTAGAGTAGCATGCAAATGAACAAGTATAAAACTTGCAAAACTCTAAAAGATCTGGTCTGTAGCTGTAGCAAACCCATCCTCAGGTTGCAGCTTTTCAGTGCTGTTTTTACCTTGTACCTGAATGTCTGTAGTTTGAGAGATCTGTCCCATTCACTTGGTTAGGCTTGAGGTATTGGGTTCCCATGAAGGGCTATGATTTCAGAAATAATGACTATTCGAGAAAAAAAAGTCCCTGTTTTGAGAAGATCCCCAATATTTAGCAGTCTTTTCTACAATCATATTTCCCTCTAAGCCAAGAATTTTTTTCAGATGTTGCCTCAAAAAAGAAGCACAGAGCTTAGCTTGTGGTCCTGAAAACAGAAGCACTGGGTGCTGCAAAATTAAGTATAAAGATTTCTGCCATTAGGAGGACACGAAGGAGGCCTTGGCCTTAGTAGAGATTGTGAGAACTGTATAGAACTGGAACCTGTTCATCGATGGCCATCAAATATGGGGCAGATCTTGGGTCTGAGTGTTTGCCTGGTTAGTTTTGTCGTCATTCTCTTGTCTTTCTCATTGCAGCATGGCCAGACAGGTGGAAGAAATTGTAACAGCAAATGGGGCAGTGCCAGCCACTGTGGGTGTCCTCAGGGGCAGAATCCACATTGGCCTCACGGATGAGGAACTTCAGTTCTTGGCAGGCAGTAAAAATCTAATTAAAGTGTCCCGGAGAGATCTCCCTTACGTCCTCAGCCAGGTATGGCATGCACACTTGCACACTTTCTATTTCAGTGTCACAGTACAGCAGTGGTGTGCTTCCTAGCTTCAAGCCAGGTGAAAACAGAAATCCCATGCAAAGTGTTCCCTTATCCATAAATTCAAACATGTGCCTATCTAGAGTCAGAATCAGCAGAATTAGGGGATAGCAGACATGCAATACAACTCCTGAAAAGTCAGTCTGTGCTGGCTGACCGCAGAACAAATAAAGGCTTGGCTAAGAGTATTCCTCTTGGCGTGATAAGGCAGCATCGTGTTACATGTGAACTTAAGTGACATGCAGGCCATCGTAAATAACACAGAGGGTGCTTAAAGTGACACCAGCTGCCCAGGAAAGCTGCTGTTTGGAAGGCCTCGGAGGACAAAGGCCTTTGCTGCCAGGGCAAGAGTGCTCACATAGCAGGGGCAATGAGCCTTGAGACCATTCACTGGGTAATTTCCCATTTGCACAGGAAATGGAGGGCTATGTGTGTCTTCATTCATGAAAAGTAAATGTTTTCATTTCACTTTCAAACCTGTTATAGCTCAGTTCTTGAGTCCGGATCTTTAGTAAGGAATGCTTTCCTCAAAGCCCCAAAATCCCTTTTTTGGTAAGTCTAGGGGCAACCCAACTGTAGCACAACTTGTGTGTTAGTGTCACCTTTAAAATGATTTTTTTTTTCAGTTCCACAGCATGTTTTGGTTAATAGTCTGTGGAGGTTAGTTCTCCTTAGATTCCATTAAGCAGAGTTAAACATGTCAGGGAACTCAAGTTAGTGTACTATATATACTGAAAGACTATAAGACACAGCAGATGTGTTACATAGATGCCTAAGTAAACCGAAGAGTGGCTCTAGTGAGAAAAACAACAGGCACTGGGGAATGGGAACACAGAGGTTAAAATACTTCATTCTTTTAGACTTACCATCAATTGGAGGCAAGTTGCATCCCAGGTGGCTTCTGTCCCTCTCCGATCCTCTCCATTCTGGGGCTCCACTCACTGTTATCACAGCCCAGTGCTCAGAGAAGCTAAAATGCCTCCCCATAAACATCTGAATCTGGCTTTCTTAAATTCCAAATTAAGTTTTCTCTGGGTAACAGAACGCTTAAATCAAAATTGCACTTTTAAGCTGGTAACAGCAAGCTGTTGGATGCTGGTGCGTGCTGGACCACACCAAGAGCTGCCTGCATGTTCTGCATGTTCTGTGGGTCACCACTGTGACTGGTTGTCCCCAACAGGGCTTGTCTGGGGGCACGACGGTGTCTGGCACAATGATTGCTGCGCACAAAGCAGGAATCCCTGTGTTTGTGACAGGAGGCATAGGAGGCGTCCATCGTGGAGGAGAGGACAGTAAGAAAAACAGCCCATTCTGCTTTGCTTTATGTTGCTACTGTTCTGTTCTGTTTTGTTTTTTAATTCATTCTTTTTCTTCATTCCCAGTTTGTCCTGCCATAACTCTCTACTCAGTAAAGAGTTATCATTCTTTTTGACCGTACTGTGGTTGTTATTATATAGAACACATTTTGGCTAGTACAATGCTCAGAAATTCTCCCTCATCTGAGGAAAACCATAAAAGAGGCCATTTAGAAACATTTCTGCAGAAGCACAAGGTGCACCCAGCTGATCTGTTTGGTTTACTCATGTTTCTCTGCTGGGTGTTCTTTCCAGAAGCTTTAAACTATTCCTCTTGCAAATTATTTCTTAGCCATACAGATCCCTAACATAGCACAGGGGTACAGCAGTGATGCCCAGTGTCTCTTTAAGACCAGAATTCCAGACCAGAATTTCATGAGGTCAGGAAACGTTTTTTGTCACATTTCGCCAAATCAGAATCTAGTTATTCTAGTCTCTTAAATGTTGTTCTTGCTTTGTATCACCTTCTTCCACCTTTTCTGCTGAGCTGTTGTGTGCTGTTGGTGCATGTAATCAAACAGCTGAGAGGCAGTGCAAGGCTGCACCTCCACCCGGAGCCATGTGATTTCTCTATTTTCATTTTGTCTTAAAAATCTCCACAGCTAAGGGCATGATCTAAACCTGTAATATCTGTTAGTGGCCCAAGATACAAGCAGACCTTGTCCTTCCCACAGATAAGGCTTTTTAAGGATGATGCAACACTCTCACCCACACACCGCTGCTTGCCCCCTAACAGCTCTGGATGTGAGTGCTGACTTGACAGAGCTAGGACGGACTCCGGTTGCTGTTGTATCTGCAGGAGTCAAGTCTATCCTGGATATTGGCAGGACTCTGGAATATCTGGTAGGTAACGTGGGCTGCTGAGCATTAAAGCAGGTAATATTGTACTTCAGGAACTGAACCCAGCAATGCCAAGAATGCGCAGTGGTGCTGGGCCAGGTATTTAGCCCAAGATCTTTAGAAATTACTGTTGAGAGGATAGAAATCAAGGTCACAGTTCACCAGACCTGAGTTCAGCTGAGTTGAAGCGCTCACTGCTCCTTAGGACAGGTCTCGGTGCCCAACAGCCTGTTGCATGGGCAGCTGCTTGGGAGCCCAAGGCAGTCCTGGCCAAGCCCTCCTCCCTGGCCCAAGACCTGGCCCCAGCTGGAGGTGGCTGCCCTGAGAGGCAGGCGACATCGCTAACATAAAAGCAGAGCTCAAAAGGGTATCAGAAGGATTTTCAGTAGAGTCCTTTGTCAGGGGTTAGTATGTTACCAACCACCAGGGCCGGCTCTTCAGGTGGCTTTTCCTTGGTAACCAGAACACATTTTTATTCCTTTCACTGCAGGACATACCTTCAGATCAAAGATCAGGCTTATTACCTCAGCCTTACTGTTGTATTAGCAGCAGCTCCACACCTTTTTTCAGCTCTAACCACAAGCAAGAAGTGTATATTTCTCTAATATACCATTAAGGCAAATTCTGCTTGACTAGATACCATGTCTAGCTCTTTGCTTTGAAAAATGTTGCTGATATCTGAAACACAGTACTAAAGAAGTCCCAGTGCGTGGAAGGAAAATGTCATGTGTTTTTGGTGGGTCCCCTTTCCCTCTGCCAGTTACCTGCCTGTCTCATCTCCACTGCTGCAGGAGACTCAGGGAGTCTGCGTCGCTGCCTTTGGAGAGTCGAGGGAGTTTCCAGCCTTCTTCTCACGCCAAAGTGGCTTCCAGGCTCCGTGTCATGTCCGTAATGAGGAGGAGGCAGCTGAACTCATCGGTGCGTTTCAGCAGGGCAAGGTCTGCATGAACAGAAGGTCACAAAAGTCACCTCAGATGAGGCACTTTCTTTTTTAATTTGAAGAAGAGTCTGCACAGAAAAAAAAACCAAGCCATCCCACTTATCCCTACTCCTGCTTCAGTGCCTTGAAAATGAGGGAGCAGGGAATTTAAATCTTCAGAGGAAGTTTTACAGATAGCTGCAGCTACCTTGGCATGCTAATACCTATGTTTTGTTCACACTGGTGAACTGCAGGGGACAAGTACAAGAAAGTGCTCACAAAAAAACTCCTTGTATGCTCCAGCCAGACTCAAAAGAAATAGGCAGACAGCTGGAAAAGGAAGCTGTCCTTGCATTAGCTAAGAACAGGAGCTCGAACACCACGGCCTCGCTCCCCCTGCATGCCCCCCTGTGCCAGGATTTGATTCAGCCAAGGCGAATCACTAACACTCCCCGTGTCCTTGGCAGCCAGCGCGCTGGGGCTGGGCCTGCGCAGCGGGGTGCTCATAGCAGTGCCCTGTCCCCGGGAGCGAGCCGCCGCGGGCCGCGTCGTCGAAGAGGCCATCCAGCAGGCGCTGCGTGAAGCCAGGTGAGCAGCATCCTCTGCCCTCCCTGAGGTCACGGGCAAGCAGACAGCCTCAGGGAACAACCACAAGGGCTGCAGTAGAGCTTGGGGTTAGTCTCGGGTGTGCCTGAGCCCATAATGTGTCTTTCGGTGTAGTTTTATCTAACCTGAAGCTTACTTAAATGTTGTGTTATGATATGCAGCTGTGGAGGTAGCTTCCTTGATGCTGCTAAGCCCTCCTCATCCACAGGCATTTTCTCTATATTTGCAGGTTAAAAGGGATCACAGGCAAAGAAGTGACTCCTTTTCTGTTGCAGAAGATCAGTGACCTGACCGATGGAGAATCTCTGGCCTCTAGTATCCTTTCACTGAACGGGGAGAGAAGGGACTTCAGGGTGCAACTTCATAGCTCCCCAGCAGTGCTCGCTGCAAAACACTGTCACTTTATTGACACTCTGGAAAGATACTTCAGTATCTGCAAATGGAGGAGAGCTCAGCAACTGAATCCTTTTTTTTTTTTTTTTCCCCCCCACTCTTCAGTACTCTTACTGTCTCCCTCAATTTTTACATTAAAAACTGCTGGCACTGGCAGCAGGTGTCCAAACCCAAGGAGATTCCCTCATTTTTGACCCGTGAGCTCACCTAGCCCACAAAGGAGTCTCAGGATGCAGTTGCCAGTGGTGGGCTTGGCACGTGGGAAGGTGCCTGGCAATCCGAGCACGCAGCCTGATACATCGTGCTACCCTATGTGAGTTTTCATGCTTGTGCAGAGCAAGGCAAGCCCAAAAGGAAAATGCTCCTGTGTGAGCATGATTACTGTTGCATGGGCAGGAGAAAGGCAGATGCACTGGTCATGATGCTGCTGTAGGTTCTGGAGAGGTAGCTTCAGCTCCAGGCTTTGCTGCCAGCCCTCCAAGAGACCTCACAGCTGGCCGGTCAAGGCAGATTGGGGAAGAGTTTTGGATACCTAAAGCTGCCTGCGGCTGCAGTGGGACTTTCAAATACCTCCGATTCTCTGCTCCCATTGAAATCAATACAAATAGGCACACAGAAGTTTGGCAAAAATAACAACAGGCACAACACTTTGTTTCTGAAAAATCTGCCCAAAATCCCCCAGAAGTTTTTAGGTTCTTACCTCCAGTCCAAGCACTTCAGTTCCTCTTCTCTTCTGTGTGGCCTTTGCTTCCCTGTTCATTACATTCCCTATTTGTAAACATAGAGATTAAGGGTTTCCTCTCCCTCACGGAGACCCAGAGGAGGGAAGATAGTACACTGAAAGCTTTAGGCTATGCACATATTATTGTAACTCAGTGTATGTGTTGACAATGGATTCTGGTATAGCGGGATCAGACCTACCAAGTTTTCCAGCCAGCATTTCCTGCTTTCTCCCATTAGGGGAAATGTAGTTGCTAGAGAGGCGTCTGCCAGGCCAGTCATCTTCCTGCCATTCTTTTTCCTCAAAGAAACTCCATGCAGACATCGCGCTGATCCAGAACAACGCTCGAGTGGGCAGCTGCATTGCAGTGGCCCTGAGCAAACTACAGAAAGCCACGAGGAAGAGGAGGCTGCCTCAGAGAGAGGACACGATTGCACCTCAGCCAGTGAGTCCGCTCCTGCCCTTTAGATAACATGTCTGTGCTGACAGCATTGAGGATAAATTTACATCTATTCCCAAAAGTATGAAGTGACTCAGCTCTCAGACAGACCAACCTTTCTAGTTAATGTAGGTGGGCATTCTCTTTGTGTTCCCTTCATTTTCCTCAGGTGCCATCTCAGGTGCCTCATATGCCATCTCTGTCTCCATTCTCCTTAAAAACCTTTAATCCTTAAGAACCTGATGACCTTTTTTGCCTTTTATTGTGCCCTTCCATACAACTTCAGTTGTTCAGTTGCTAGGGAAGAGATGTGGCTACAAGAGCAGACCTTAGTAGGGGGCAATATTTTGCTTTGGTGAGGAGTACCTGTTTAATAAATGTCTCCTCTCATTGGTCTCCTGCTCATGACTGCCAAGAAGTAGCATATCCCACTCACATATCCAAGAAGTGCTGCATATCCCAAACAGAATCCCTTAAAACCGTAACACATCATTCACTATCACAAATTTTGGACGTGCTACATACTTTACAGAAAATCTGCTTTAGGTAGCCTTTAGAGAGCTGAGAAACTTCTCAAACCCATTTGCAATAGCACTTGTCAACATAAAAGAGGTCAGTGATTCCAAAGGCAACAGCCCAGCATTTGGCAGAACAAGAGAAAAACAGATGTATGTCCCCAAGGAATCTGGCAGCCTCCTTCTGCGGAGCTGCTTTTTCTACATTTGTGTGACAAGAAGACAATGGTCCGTAAATTGTCACTGAGTGAGGCTGAGTATCATCTACCCTTGACCTCTGAATATGGCAGTTTCTTCTGGGAGCTTGCACAAAATTACCTAATTCTTCCAGCCAGTTGTTTCCATTTTCTTTGTATTTTCAAGTGGCAGTATCAGCATCTTTTCTGAGGTTTGGTGTGTCAAAAGCTCTCCAAAGAGAGGTGGCCTCAGGGACACTGACACAGCTACATCCATGCAACTTCTTTCATAACTCTAACAGTGCTCAGTGAAATGGCCAGCAGCCCTGCACACACAACAGTGTGCAGCCTGCTGTGCTTTGGCTGTCTGTGAGAAAATGCAGCCTTTAGAAGAGATTTCCATCCTTTCTAACTGGAATTGTGCATCTAGCAAAGCCGAGTAAGAGCAGGCTGTTACACTAGGTCACAGCTTTCAAGAGGGTGTTAGAAGTGCTTAGGAAAAGCAAAGAAGACTGAGAACTTCTCCATCAAGTTTTTCCACCCACTTTTTACCCTTTTTTCCCTTTTAAAGGTGGTGATTGGAGGCATCAACGTTGACTTTATAGCCAAGGCGCAGAACTCTGTCATCCTGGTACTGTATGGCCAGCAACTTTCCTAGCCCAGCTGCCGTTTGCAGCTGCTCTCATAGGAGAGCCCAGCCACAGAGGAGGGTGTGGGAAGGGGAACATGTCCACAAACCTGGGCGACGTGGTGCTGCCTGCCTGCTATATGGTCTGGCTAGGCAGTGGTGCCTACTGACCTACAAAGTCCTTATTCCTGCCATTCAAGATAGAAGGGTATGTCTGTAGCTCCTCAGTCCATGCTAAGATGCCTCAGACTGATTCTGTGATGTCACAGCCCCCAAAAAGCTGTTTTTCAGTAGAAGAACTGCCCAGGTCTTCCTCAAAGCACATATGCAAAGAGCTAGAAGCAACAGGTGAAGACTCTCATTGTGCTGTGCCACTGTGTAACTCAAAGACAAACCCTCTAGGGAGGAAGTCCCTAGGTAAGAGCCAGCTCTGACTGTCTGGGGCGGTCCTAGCAATGCAAAGCAATGGGAACAGGGACCAAAATATGATCCTCCAGAAAGGAGGTTTTCAAAGAAGTAGCCTTGACACAGCTACAGCTGAACAGGAAAGCCAGATTCCTGAATCATAAAGGATTTGGGACTCTGTCTTTCTCAGACACACACATACACAAAACACAAATAGATCATTGTAAATGTCACCAGACCCTCTGCCTCTCAGTTCTCTTTGCCTGAGAAAAATGACTAAGAAGCTGAGGGACAGAAGAGGTGGGACAGACCTGGGACTTCTCCACTGTAAATGACAGCCTTTTGTATAGCCAGTGGTTGGTCAACAATTTTGTTGAGCTGTAGGTAATACCACAGTTGGTGGTGGTGGTGGGGGGGGGGGGGGCTTGTTCAAAAATCACCTGGTTTCTCACATTGCTCAAACCCCTGCCCTCAGGTGGGGCAGTGTATGAAGACATCTCAGGCAGACAGGGCAAGGCCTCTTGGGGAGGCTGTTGCAAAGGCAGCTTCCCTATTCCCCTAGCTTCCCTAGCTTTCCCTATAAAGGCAGCTACACAGCCTCCTGGAGACAGAGGCCTCACAGTTTTGTATTGGTGACACATGCAGTATCATCAGCTGTGCAGACCCAGGAAATAGAAAGTCCAACTATTTCAGCTGTGATCTACATGGTAACATCCCTGGCCCACATGGGGCTACCTGAGCAAGAAGCTTCTTTGCATCCCAGGGCAGGCAGCTGCCCCTTGGCTCACCAGCAGTGACTGCAGATCCCCAGCTACCCTGGGAAGGTGAGGGAATAAGGGCAGCAGCAGACCCCGGGGGGAACAGCTGATGGGGGAAAAGGGAAAAAAGGAATGTTTTTTTCCCCGTGTTGCATACAGAAGTGAGGCATTTGCTGCCTCTCTGCTTCAGAGAGGCCCTAGAGCACACGGTGGCAGCCTCCCAGGTGCCCAGCTCCAGAAAGATACAGCAAGTGACAGCCAAAGCATTCCAGTTGGCAGCTGCTGTGCTTAGGCACGAGGAAAGGGCAGCCTCAGCAGTACTGCTCTACTTGGGCTTTTAAAGACAGCTTTTTCCAAAGAGCTCTGCACCCACCTTGTGACTCTCCTTGCTGCAGAGCACTTGGCTTCACACCATTCACACCTCACACTGGCCCAGGGAGTGGGAGAGCAGCTGCAGTCGGTGGCTGTAGCTCCTGCCTGGCTTCCAAGGCTGTCCTGAAGCAGGGTCCCATATGAGCAGCCGTGTGACCTGCAGAGAGAGGGACAGGGCTTCTTGCTCAGTGAAGATGCTGGAAGGAGCATTATGCTCATAAACAATACTCTTATGATATGCAGTAGCTGAGAGAGGAGAGAGGTGTGAGCCATGCTCCGAGTTGGAGTTACGGGCACGATTGGCAAGGTCTGCTGGGAGCCAGGCGTTGCTTTTGCCTCACAGGCTGCCCCTTTCTCTCTCCCTTCTTTCAGGTACTATTCTGAAGACATTTTTAGTGTTGTTTCCTTCAGATCTCATGGAGCTGTGTGACAGCAGAGGGCACTCACGGCTGGGTCCTTGAGTTGCAGAGGCTGGTCCATCTAGGTCACGGGCAGGTCCAGCTTAGGAAGCCTGAACCTCTGTCTTTTGGGATGGGGAAAGGGAAGGGGGGCCAAAAGAGCAGATCAAGGGACCACTCAAAGGAGGAACCTCATAAACATTTCCAGCATTCCTGCTGGCATCAGTTTTGAGAAATATATTGTGGAACTGCATAAAATAGAGTTTGTGCTCATTACTGACAGAAGCTAGTATGCTCTTTTAGTACTAAAATAGGGGGTGATGTTAAAATCAGCAGTTTGACTTGCCTAAAAACGCATCCTTGCTTTTCTGCTTTAGAGTAGATTTTGTTTTTCCTGGCTGCATCTGATATGGACAGGGAGTTTCAGAGTTAAAATCGTCGTGCTCAGTGCTTGGGAAATCTGCTCCAGTCCGAGGGAGGTGGTAACCACAGATGGAAGTGGCCTCATTCCTGACAGTGTCTGTGGCCATCCACAGGGAGCGAGAGCAAATGTAATAGAGGGGCTCTGGTGGCAGGGAGGTTAATTCATGAGGAGTGACAAGTAGTGGAAAGATGGACAGAGGCAACAGACTGCTTATACATATATAGGTCTGTGCAGGCTAGGGCTCGGAGAGCCACCAGAAAGAAGAGCAAAGAGGTCAAGAATTAAGCACCAAATCTTAAAAATTACAGACCTAGGGAGAATTGAGGGAAACATAAAATCTTGTAGACTGGAAGAGTGATCAAAGAGCCTCTTTTCATGGGAGAGCAGCCCTTTACAGCCACGTGACCAGGTGAGGAAGGGACTGTGTGCGAAGGACAGCTGTATAAGGTCCATGATTTGAAGACTCAGCATAGGAGAAGAAGAGTCCTCAGGGAGCTTGGATCTGGGTCCTAGGTACACCCTGAAACAGCGAGAGGGTGGGAGGATAACGTTTTGTCCTGTGAGATGGCAATAAATACCATTTCTTGTGCAGGGTGGTTAGAAGTGTTTTTAAGGAAGAAGAACGAGCAGGGGCACCTGGTGCACTGGGCAGACATGAGGCACAACAAGCCTGGCCCTGGAGCTCCTGTGCGTGGGCACGCACACGTTTCAGCACTTGCCAGCCTGACATTTAGCATGCTCGTGAAAGCCCGGGATTACCCAGAGCAGTGAAGGACATTATGAACGTGACTGGCAAACTGTCTTTATAAATGGAAAATATGTTACAGGGGGTTTTGAAATAAGAGCCTTAAAATAGTTTGATAGCCAGTGATGGAGCCCCAAGAGGTTTGACAACATGTTCAATCCCCTGTCAGGTGCAGGATTTGCTTGAGGGAGCGCATTTACTGAGGTAATTCTTTTGGCAGGAGACCGTGGGGATGCCAAGCTTAGGGAACCACTAAGAAGTGGGTTTTATCATCAGAGTTGGAGCCTGGAGATGGGCCTGGAAAGTTCGCGCTCCTCCCAGGCCTCGAGCTAGATGACATCTGCCCCTTCTAGTTGCTGCCCTGTGTTTCAGCAGTGGCAACTCCAGTTTCTAGAGACACGGCACGTGTAGCGAGCAGCTCGCTCGGCTTTGCCAGCTAATACCTTATTCCTCCAGGGCAGTGGACAAACAAATGCTGGAAGAGTGCGGAGATCTTTGGGCGGCGTTGGAAGAAACTTGGCAGGTGCGCGAGTGCTCGGGCTCGCCTGCGGACACACAGCAGCTGCCATCAGGAGGATGGAATAGCAGGAGCCCTTGAATGATGCCAAGATCTGGTACCATCATTAGGCAGTATCGCAGGGGGTGCAGTGCCTGGAAAAGGGCCATTCGGAGCAGTAAGAGGGGAGGGAGTTGGGCAGGGGATGGGGAAAGAAAGATAAAGATGCTGCAACATCAAGTTAGCTGGTTACAGCTCAGTGAGCCTCGTATCAGAGTTAGGCATCAGTGATCCCCAGTGCCTGGTGAGTAGCCTGGTCTTCAGAGTGAAATTAAAGTCAGGTTACAAGCACATTAAAAGTATGACTTGAGGAAGCATTTGCAAGGAACAGCCTTATTCAGAAGTGATTGCCCAGGCATCAGGAACAAGGGAAAACGGAGCGCAGGAGTTCCTGTGGCAAAGGAGAGGCTGCAGACACTGGAAGAGGAAAGGATCACAGTGTGATGATCTGGTACTCAATCACAAGCAGCAGCAGCCCAGTTTGGGGGTACTGGAATCAGCAGGGGCAGAGGGGGCATATTGCAAAAGGATTTTAGGACTACCTTGGATATTTGATCTTTCCTTAAAACTCCTAGCATAAATCTAATACCACTTCACAAGTGGTGAATCTTGAGAAGAAAATTTCCATCCATCCATCTCTGGAGGTAAAATTTCAGACTTTAAGGGAGAGGGGAAAGGTTTCATTAAGGTTTGGTGGTTCTAACAAGACAGCACAGCAAGCCCATCGGTGTGGCGAAGGTCAGCAGCTAGAAAGCCCACAGGCCTGTGAAGACGGGAAGATCTTCTTCCCCTAAAGGGAAAGGAGAAAGAAGAAAAAAGGAAGAAAGAGAAAAAATCAAATTCTCACCTGCAGGAAGTTGCAGATTGCTTCATTCCAGCCCTGCCAGTCCGACAGTTAGCTGTCGCTGAGGTCTA
>JAVCKT010038391.1:0-21579 GCA_032273925.1 Rhynchotus rufescens
AATATATAAGATATTTTCTTTCAAATTACATCTGTATGCTGTCCCAGAAATCTCTCCTTGGCAGTGGCAATGTTTCTCATACGTAAGGAAAAGAGTAAGGAGAGGGAAAAGTCAAGAACATGATCGTGCACATTATTAGGTAATATTTTAGCCTAAGCAACAGATGCCAAAGTAGATGGAGAATTAAGTTAATGGCAGAAAAATATTCTGTGCTTCTTGGAATGATTTCCTTGCCAGACAGACAGTAATAACAATAATAATGAAATGTCCTTCTTGCATGGAGTTTTTAAGGTTTTATCTGAAGTTTATCTAAAGCAATAATCTTATTAAGTATAGAGAGCAAAGTCATTTCAGAAGACTTGATGCATAGATCATTGTTGCTGAGCAATATTTTCTTTCTTACCTGATATGGTAAAAATATCTGATCAAGTTCTGTGAGATATTTCTTGATTCTTTGCTTTCTCTGGAATAACAGTTAAAAATGTCTTCTCTTTTAATGAAAGTATTCTACTACTATATGTAGGATGTCAAAGAAAGAACAGAGAACCTTAAATAATTTGATAAGTCATTTAATAATTTTGGTTACTCTTTTTTTCTTCTTCTTTTTCTAATGATAACTCAAAAATAATTCCATCTTTCAGAGGTACCTACATTCTCACCTTTATGCTGTTATGCTGTAACAAAGTTTTATTGCCTTATGCAGCAGAAATCAGAGATAAATTACTTGATAAATTACATAGTCTAATGAGAGTTTTCTCTGTGACTCCAAACCTATTGACTTTTCCCTCAAACATTCACACTACAAATTATTACCTGATAGATTTCCAACTATTGTTCAGTTCCGAGTATTATTCTATCCCCCTGGAGTAATTCTGTTTTAGAGCACAACGACAAACTGTGTACACTGAAACAGATGCTCCTATGTTTCCATCGCTGTTTCATATTTTGCTACCTTATACCTAACATCAGCCATGCTCACTGTAGAATTCCTGGCACACAAAGCTCCCTTCAGTCTTCTAAAATACACTCTTCCTACACCTGAACTTCTCTCTAGAGCTAACTCCAGTAATATAATTCTGAGTTCTGTATTTCAGTTTGAGCTGTATTTTTTCAGTTCATTCCTTCAAGATGCTGTTTTTCATTAGACCCCATTTTTACCTGGTAGGGTGGAAGTAGCAGATACTCGAGCCTGTGTTTACTCTCTGTGAGATGTTGCTGATCCATTCTCACATTTTCCTTGCTGTCCTCCTTGATGAAGAAAATGTTTCTTCATCAATAATCCCCTTTCTCTCTAAAGCTGTCTCATCTTCACGAGTGACTCCTAAGTACCCTCTATAGAATGCTGAACAGGCCTTGATTATTTTGCTGACTTTTTTATTATTATTTTTTTTTATTACTAGGAGCTAAGATCCAAGACTCTTCTGTAGACTTTCTCTGCAATAGACTTTGGATGAGTCCTGGGAGTCTCATCTGGAGTAAGTCAGTCATCAATCTGAGAGCCTTAAGAGAAGGCCATTACTAAGCTGAAGCTGTCGTTGTGCGAAGCGACGCCCTATCTGGCCGCCTTCCCTTCACCACAAACAATTAGGTGGAACGGATGGATCATTGCTTCTGTGTGGTCCCTGCAATCCTGGTCCTAGACAGAATGGTGGAGGAGTGTTTGCATGCAGTCATCAGCATGGAATCCCAAACAGATTTATAAGGACTCAGTCAACCACATAAGGCTCACTACAGCGCTAGTGACTTGGGAGCTTCCCAAGTATACTTGGCCCAGCTAAATGGAGAGGCTGTGTCCAGATTAGGAAACTGAGCTGCTCAAAATGCGGTATGGTGTGCATTTAAGAATACTGCATCCCATAAATTGGCATATCACCTAAGCACCACACATCATTTATTTTATTCCGTTCCTGCACAGGACTGACATTTTCATTGAGCTGGACAGACTACGGGACATGTCTCCTATGCTCATCAGAGTTCTTGTAGCTGTTAGTGAGAAAATGACTGAAGTTTGACCTTGAAAGAATATAAATACATTTTTCAACATTAAAGGTAGGAAGATGCCATTTCTGTAAGCTGGAAGACCTTTCTAGAGAAGACATAGCAAGATCACTAGATAAATAATCGGACTTCTTTGGTAATCCTGCTTGGAATTAATTCATCAGATCACAGCCCCAGATAGAGAAGGAAGTGTTTTGGAAGCCTGAAGCTACAGCGCAGCCAGAGGGCTCCAGGCTTTGGTTGCTATGGCCACCCAGGAGAATCAGATTTGGCCTTGCTGGTACAGGCTAAGCCACGGCTTTGGAAAATGCATTTCTTTAGTGCTCAGCTCATCACAAGTCAGTGTAATTGTTTAACTCTCTCCACTTCCCCCCGCTTAGTTCTTGACATCAAAGTTTTTCGAACCATACACACTTTTTTTGCAATGTTTATGACATCAAATCATCCTTCATATTGTTTGAAAACCCATTTCACAATATGATTTATCTTTTGTAATGAAGATTAATCTTCTATGTAGGATTAAAAACCTTCCCTTGAAAACAGATTGGTGCTCAGTAATAGCTCATGTGCAAGGAGGTTAAGGAGAGAACAGTCCTGCACATGTGGGAATATGTCTACTACTTAGATCACCGTGGAAAGACTTGGGCCTGGAGTTTCAGAAGACAAACTTCATTTGAGAATACGTACATGGTTCTAATGACCACAGCTTTCATTTGGTCCAAGATCAGCTGTGCCTTACAAGGCAAATCATTTTACAGAAGTACAATGCACTTGATAGAAGAACTGAATTCTGATGTCTTTGAAAAGTGATCAAAGATACAGACAGGTCGCAGTACAGGCAAAAACTACATTTTAAAAAAAATTTTGCAGTCCTTTTGTAGAAATGTTTATTTCATTCCTTGGAATCCTTTTCCTCGTGATCTTCTTCCTTTATTCACTGCTTCATGTTTGTCTCAACGCTTTCTCACTTCTACTTCCTTGTCTGCAGCCCAATGTTGGGTGTACAACATTGTAATGTGGAAGGTACAATACTCTTCACATCCACAGCACATTGTGTTGTATGTTGAAAACATCGATTTTAAAACTTCTTTTCTTTTTTTGCTGACAAGTAAGGCTAATATAGAATGTATAAGAATTTGCAGAACAAAATGCTACAGACACATTAAAGTATTATCACTTCCTTTCAAATAAGATAACAGGAAAGGAAAAAATAAATTTTCATTATTTTGCTACCACAGTCTTTAAAGCATCCCTCCAAAACCTGTTTCCTACTATGAAAACCACTGAGTTAGAAACAAATACAAACAGGGAACTGAGCCTCCCTTTTGGTCCCTCAGCTTCTCTTTCACATTTAGCCTTTGCTATTGAAGTGCACTAGGAAAACAAGACCTTCTGTAGCAGAAAAGGAATCTCAAACATCTCATTTGCCCTTTCTGGCTCAAAGTTTCCTTAGAAGTTTATTTATCCAAGATAAGGTTACATTGTTGAAATCATCCTGTCAATTAGCAGATAACATTTGACTTCAAATGTATTATTCTTCACAAGCATTTCATCAAGGATATTGCTGGTTCCTTGGGAGGAGGGGGGCTACCACAGCTGTAGGTTATAATCAGTTAACTCTAGTTTGCTCGGAGTCCTTACACAAACCAGTGCTTTTCTATAAAAGAATTTAGGTCAGATTTTGTACCAGGTACAGATGGAAAGTACAAGGAATATAAGAAATAGCTCCAGCTGTAAACCTCAGTGTGGTTTAAGAAGTTAGTTTAGCTTTGGTTACTCACTGCAAGCAACTATAAAGCTCTTTATAAAGAAGTAGCATGGCTTGCCTTGTATTAACAAGCTTTTTTTAAAAAAAAAAAAAAAGAAAAAGGAAGAAAAAAACTTTCTTGCTTAACTAGCCTAATAAAATTAAGATCCTAAGTGCTAAAACAAACATCCTTTTATGAAGTATCTCCCAAGATTTGCAAGGCTGTTACACTATTTGGGCCACTTCTAACTGCCAGGAGCATGGCAAACTTTAATAAGAACAAAGTTTAGAGAGAGAGAGAGAGATGGGTTTGTAGCCCTGCTTTTATGTCTCCAGATCCTTCCATTCTCTGTATGTCTGTGTTTCCCTTTTTCACTTAGATGGAAAACCCTCCTGCTCCATCCTTTTCCCACCATGGCAAACAAAGCCCATTTCAGGTGCTGTGAAATGGGCAAGCGGTGTTGCACGGGGCTGGGGAACGCAGCACCCACAGCATCATGAGTGCCCCTGTTCCAACCCCAACCCCAACCCCAACCCCAACCCCAACCCCAACCCCAACCCCACAGCCTCCCTGCAGGAGGCGGCAGCAGGCAAGGGCTGCACCAAGCCAGTCAGTGGCCACCCCAGGCAGGTGCCGCTGGCCCTTTCTGCTGGCCCTGCCGATGGGCTGCAGCTGTGTGGAGGTGCAGCCGCGGGCAGGCACAGCTGCGGGCTCAGCGCTTTGTGCAGCAGCTGGTGCTGTGGGCAGGCTGAGCTCCCCGCTCTGTACAAGTGCTGGAGCTGTGAGCATGGAGAAACTGGTGAGTAGCTGTGTTTGCCTCAAGGAGGGACCCTGGCTGGGTCATCCCCATGGGGTGAGGGTGGGGAAGAAGCGGGGAGACGAGATGGCGTGCGGGCCTGGGAGAGGGCTGAGGAAGCCCCTGCAGTGAGAGGGTCCCGGGAGGAAATGGGATCAGGCTGAGTTGCTGGAGGTGCCCAGTGTGCAAATGGCCCCTGTGCCCAGGCAGTGTGTGTGAGCTGGGGAAAGGCCTGTGTCCCCAGGGCTGATCTCGTGTGGGAGCGGGGAGAGCCCGCAGCCATGGCGGGACGTGTCTGCTCTTTGTGCAACCCTGTGGCCCCAAGCTCCGGCAACGTGCCCCAAGTGGCACCAGATGTGGCTCTCTGTGGCCCTCGCGGCTGCGTCCAGGGCTCCGTAGCCACCTCCTGTTTTAACCGTTGTGTTGCATTCGGCAGGTGACCGAACTGCGAGCGATCGTGAGCAGCAGCGGTTACAAAGATGACGTGGGTGCTCGTGGAGGCCCGAGGTTGGGCCGGGTGGTGAATGTGGGTCACCTCGCAGCTGGTCAGCGGCATCACAAGGAGCTGCGGAGAGGTACGTTGCTGCTCACAGGGTGAGGATTAAAGCCCTCAACAGAATAAACCTGGGAGTGCCTAACGAAGGGTACGGGACAGACATTTTGCTTTCGGTGCTGTCTGGACTGAAGTACTGGTTGGTGGCTTGAGCCCTGTGATTGCTAAAGCACTCGCCTAGCACAGGGGCCCAAAGTGTTGCAAAAGGAGTTTTTGTATTTAAATGGAGCATATCAGCGTGGTTTTGATTCTGTTTTGCTTACTACATCTTGTGTGTCATACACTATTGTATGTTTATTTTTGTGAAGGTTCTTGAAGGTTTCTTTCAAAGGCCCATACTTATCTGAACTTCTTCGGTAGCCTTTCAGGAAAGTATGCATTGATAGTCAGCCCTGGTGCTCAAATCTAGAGTCAGGAGTGAGGAAAACAAAAGATCATGAGACTGTCTTTGAAAAAACAAACCTCAAAGCCATTATTTTCTTGCTAACCTTTTCCTAAGCCTTTAAGTTTTACTTGTATCACGATCCTCTTTACGATCCTCCCCCCCACACACACCCCAATCTACTGAAGAAAACTAGAAATTACCTTTTTAAAGGGGAGGGGAAATGGAAAAGATGGAAACAGAGCAGCTGGTTTCATGTCGTTGCCCAAGTCCTTCAGCACACAAATGTTCTCAGGTTACCTGAACGGTGCTTGCTGAGGGAGACCTTGGAGGCTACAACAGTAACGTCCTCGTCTACAGCAGCCCTCCTGGGCCACAGAACATGAGCCTGGCTCCAAGTCAGGAAGCTGACAATTCAGAAACAGCTTGAAGTACACAAATATGAAACCAGTGTCTTGGCTTGGTCCTTGATATTCCCTCTGTATTGATCCTTGCAAGGCTGCTTGAACAGTCAATTGTAGGAATTTTTATTTGGGCTGTATTTTGTTCTTGTACAGTTATTTACTTTCTAAAGTTAAGGAAAAAAAGGACCTTCTTTGTCTTTGGTATGTCACATATATATAGTGTGATGCAATATAATAGACCCTCCTGCAGACAGACTCATTCTGTAACAACTTGCCTTGTAGAATTTTACCCAGTTGAGACTACAGATACATCTTCCATAAATATTGGCGGAGCGGTATGAAGTCAACGCAGCATTGTTTGCAATCACTTCTTGATCTGAAAAATACACTTTTTATTAAATGATTGAGAAATGATGAATTCTTGGACATCCATAAATATGGTGAGTAAAGTATGTATAACTAATCATAGTAGATTATTACGACGCAGCAGCTAAAAATCTTAAGAGACTAAAGAAAAATCAAAGAATTTAGAATCATTTCTAGTAAATAAGCGTGGAAAAGGCCTCTCAAACTAAAACATCTTTTGCTGTTTAGAGGCAGATAATCCATTCTTAGTCCAGTGCACAAATTTGATTTACAGTGCATTTCAAAATATTTATCTTTTTTTTTAGGGTTTCCATCACTGCCCAAGCCAATAACCTGCTGTGTTTGAAAATGTCTGGGCAGTAATTGTCATTGTTTGCAAAGCTATTTTGGAAAATAGTGAGCTTCGTGGCATTTTGTAGAGTTAAGGAATGCAATTACCCACATTGTATACATAATCCAAGTGACCTTCTGGCTTCAGAAGCTCAAACTCATAGAAAAAAAAGTTTAAGAACAGCAAAATGTTTGTTTAATTTTTCTTCTGTAGTTGGTCAGTGGTAGAAGGATTATGTTATAGCCAGTTTGGCAAAAATATGATTAGTTTAACAATTCCTTATAAGTACATAACAATACTGAAGTAAACATGGAAGAGTATGATTTCTCTGGGTGGGTATTCTGACCCATTTTCATACATAAGTATTTGATGAAGGACTCTGATCATAGCCGGGTGCTCCTGTGATTCATCCAAAATGATTATAGAATAGTGGGAAAGTTTACTTGCTTTTGCAGTTGTCTGAAAACATGTTAGAGTTGTGGGTTTTTTTAAATCATATATTGATGTCTTTGTCCTACATGTGTTCCATAAATGCCTTGCTTCAGTGCTGTTAGTTACAAACTCCTAGACATCTGTATAAATAACATGATCAGTGTCCTCCTTCTATTTCCTCTTCTCCCCTTTCCTTTTTTTCCTCTCAGCTTCCACTGTTATTCAGTAGATCTTGATGAATTTTACAGAAATCAGTTAATGCTTTAGAAAGTCACAAGCATGCTCCGGATCACAGGTAAAATGAGTGTACTGAGGCACCAAAGCTTTTAGCCACTAATGTCCTAAAAGGTGTTGCACCCATGTTCCACATCAATTTGGGAATTCCCAACAGCATCTTATGCTATCTAGTCGCAGGTAATTTTTTTATTTAAGAGAGATTTTGGAGGAAAAGCTTGGGAGTGTTTTGTGCCAGAAGTTGCTTGTCATGCTGTATTGGAAAACTGAACATCAGCTGTCACAGTAAACCTTAAAAGCCATAAGTATTTTATTTGGTAAGGACCTGGAACCGAATATCAAAGGATGTAAGCTGCACGTTGTGACATTTAGTTTAACACACTTCTATCTTTAGGCTAGTTAAAGCAGGTTTTCTGGCAAGAGCTGATAACGTTGCCTTAGGTCCTTTTACACTGCTTTCTGGTTAATGGAAGTGTGTTTCTTCGGACAAACATGTTTTAACAAAAACACTTTGTCCCAGAGTGAACTTGTTTTAAAATAGTCTATTCAAATCAGCCAGACTATTCAAAGTAGTCAGTCCAGATTGGACCACACACTTTTTAACTTCGTGGTCTTACATTTGGATGTGTTTTTCTTCTGATTTCCAGTTGAACTCTGAATTCTCTCTCTTGAAAAGAAATGTATCTCACTTTGCAACTTTAAAAAATCTCTATCGAAACAGAGCTCACCTTCCCACTTCCCTCCCGTGCTGATGGAAGAGCCTCTTCGGGCAGCCCCAAACCACCTTTCTTGTTTCCTAAAGCTATGAGAGTACTTCTATACAACTAAACCCAAAATAATATTGGAAGTCAATTGATAATACCTGTGAGATGCAGTGCTGTGTTTGCTTCATTTATAAAAGCTTAAGATGTTTCACTGCAATAGTCTCTCTGGTACATTAGTCTGCCTAGTTTGGTGCTGTCATCACAACTGTGAGAAATGCCATATACAGATAGAGCTTGGACTATGGACAAACTGCGTTAATACTGTAAGTCAAAAACTCATACAATTGGAAATGATAGAATCCAGAATGCTTGTGCAATAGAAATAGTGTTAAAAGATTTTGTTTGTTTTGTTTTTTGTTTTATTTATTTTCTGTAGGTGCTTCCTCTACTACTTCACTTAGATTAGGGAACTGATTTCTTCCTTGTCCAGTCTCCTGTGAGAGGTTGAAAATACAAGGACACTTAATCAGTTTGGAAATTATCTGTGAGAGTTGTGCTGGGAATTTAGAGAAGCCATTAGTCCTGGGTAACGCCAGGCACCTTTTACGAGCGAGCAGGAGGAGCTGTCAGACTGAGGTGGGCTGATCCACAGCTCCTGCAGTTCCTCTCAAAGTTGCCTCTAGGCAGCCGGCCCTGCTGGGAGGATGCTGAAGAGCAGGTTAAGGGGGATTGTGGATGGAAGCTTTGGTGCTTCTCCTGTGACTCCTCTGAAGAGGGTTTCTGTCATTTCTAGGTTTTGTCAGTTCTCTATTACTCAGCATAGCTGGTTGAGAAATAGCAGGAAGGCCCAGGCTGGCTGTAAAGTGGCTAAGTTTTATTATCTATGAGATAGACACTTAAAAAAAAAAAACCTCTCATCTTGTGAGGCATTCAGGAGGGGCACGACATGTCACATGGGTGCTCTACAGAGTGGTTGCTGTTTGCAATCACGTGCACAATAAATCCTCTGCTGCTCTAGTGGTTAGTGATGAGATGCTCTTGATTTTCGGGTAGTCACTGCATGTTTTGCTAGTGTCGTTTTACCTGGTGACAAGGGAGGCTGGTCACTTGACCACTGTATTTGTGTATTTGGGAAAAGTCAGCCCTTCAGATGGGTGAGGTTGTGCGGGCACTGGCAGGGGCAAGAGGAACGAGTCTGGTCCCTTGGCCTGACTAGCCGGGTCCGTGCTCGTGTCGGGGTCCTCGGGAGATGCAGCACCAGTTAGACTGGGTCTTTGCTCTGAGATGGAGCCCTGTTCCTCACCTGTGGGACGCGGCAGCTCCAGCGCTCCCTGAGCTCGGCTGCGCTCAGAGAGGCAGATTTTGCATTTGTGTCATCAGCCATTTTGAGCCTTCCTAACAGGGAGTAGGGAGACAGAAACACTGGGAATATTCTATTTTCATACAGTTTTTTTTTTTTTTAAGTCAGCTGGTAGTGAATTGAAACACCAGTATCTTTAAGGTCACCAGCTATGATTCTTGCAGGTCAAAAAATTACAGATGCTGCAGGAGTCTGTTAGCAAGCCCAGGTGTAAAGAAAATGGAAAGTAATTTTATCTTGGTGTTTTCTTTTGATTTGGTTTGTTTTTTATTTAATGGAGGGTTTTATTTAATGCAAGAGTTTCAAATAGCCCTCTCAGACACAGATACTTCAGTATAGCATGCATAGGTGTGCCAAAAATATGAGTATCTTTTAGAAGGGCAGGGTGTTATAACTGGGAACTTGTAGTAATCTTAATAACAAGCACTGCTACCAGTCAAGCTTACACTGTTGGTTAGAGATAGATAATTATGGTTTCTCCCTTCCCTGTCTAGGGGAGTCTTAGGCCAAAGTGGGTGATATCCCCTCTTTGCCTGGTCATCATCTGTTCATTGGCCTCCCTGTGAACATGAAGCCCAAATCCTCTGGTCGTACATCCTGCTGAATTTATGCTGTGTTACTGAACCTCATCTCTTTCTAAGAGCAAAGAAGAAACTGAGGCACCAGCCGCTGGTGCCAGAGCTTGTGAGCTCTAGAGAAAAAATTAAACCCTCGGCTCTAATCAGACCCTCTGTGTCCAAATGCGGTTTCATGATGGCAGCACTTGAATCCCACAGTCACAATGTGCATTTATCCCATCTCGTGCTAGAGCTTGGCTCCGTGTTTCTGTCACTTTGGACAAAAAGTACAAAAAATAGATGTTCTTTTCCTGCTTTAATTACTGCATTATCTCCAGTTTACTTCCTTTGTCCCACCAGTATTTTCATAGCTGAGGGTCAGTACAGCTTAGGACTACAAGCATAAATGGAAAGTTTAAATTGTAAATATCCATCTTCTATGTTATCACTACTTAAATAGCAGCCTGGCTATTTAAATGGTTTATTTTTTAAGCTTTGTAATTTTAAACTACTTGCCTATTTTTAAATCTGTGTAACATAGAAGGAAATGGCGAAGGTGGAACTTCCTTTAGTTGCATCAAGTGAGCAGCTCTCAGTGGAGGTCAACATGGAAATCCACCTGAGGTTGGTTTAATAATCTGAGGAGAAAATCCAGTTTAAGGGCTGGGTCTCAAGAAAGGAAGGGGATGTTTGTGAAGAGCAGCCCTTCGAAGCAGTAGGTAGTGGCTGATAGATGAATCCAGAGGCTTGTTTGGTGTGTGGCCTGTCTGGATCGCTTTGCTACGTATGGAAAAGAGAATTCCGAGGTGTGAGGAACTGTGTAAGAGCAGACGCACAAGCTGTGTGGTGTCTGTCTTCAGACATGGTGGCAGAGAAAAGGAAGTTTTCTGGACTGTTCCTGATGCAAAGTATGTGTTGGAAATCGGCATTCTGAGCAAGCAAGTGTCTGCTTAAAGGAGATTATGTTAGTTTAAATTAGGGTTAAAATTTGAAGGGGAGCTTCTAATTTCAGAGCTACCTGCCCAATAAGAAACATGTCACAAGAATTTACATGGGATTTGTGTCCTGTGAGACAGCCCTGTCTGTTGAACTTTGGCTTCTAGTAACCATGAGGTAGCAATATGTTACTGCAAGCATAAAGGAGAGGCCAGAAGCTGATCAAAGTTGGGTTTTTTTTGGTTTTTTTTTTTTTGGTTTTATTTCTTTGCCTTGTAAGGAGTGATGGAGATAAGCTGGATTAGTGACAAATACCTATTTTGTACTTTAAAAAAAATCTGTAATCAAGGTGAATACTTTGGAAGGACATATTATATCATAACTGGTATAGTGTTACAAATTGAGATATTTTGGGACATCTTGAACATCTGTAAATGATCTGCCTATTGTATATTTTAGAACTGTTCTTCATTAGGTTAAGTGGTGACTTTGCTGATGTTGCCAAGACAGGAAAGTTTCCATTTCAGGAGCATTTATCAAAAAACAGCCTTCTACATTCAGAACTAGCCACCTGGGCTTTTACATAATCCATTTATTACTTGTCCTTCCTATGCCTTGAGGAAGGGAGGCAGCCTGAAGGCAAATGGAGAGAGGTAGATTTTTAAGTGGGAGGGAAGGAGAAAGGATTCCAGTACAACACTATGGCCAGATGTCTACCTGCATGCTGTGAAGTGACACCTGCAGATAAAACACAGCCCTGTGATTATAACCCGCTTCAAAAGCATGTGAAGTTGAGAGAGGAAGAGCCGTGTCTGAGTCAGGGTTACTTTGCACAGGTTTCTTATACCATCAAACTAAAGAACTAACCTGTACTTTGACCCAGGGGTTAAAGGCATTCAAGTAAAATATCCCAATTCCTGTGTCAGTTGATGTAATGATTATATTAATATGTGCAACTGAATAACTTTTAAGCTTAGAAAGCAGTCTGTTGGCTCTTGTTTTTTGAGATATAAACAACGTAATTACATTTACTTAATTACTAAATTCAGTACTCCCGGTGACCCACCTCAGTCAAATTATTAGCAATAAAGAAAATCAGCACCTAAAAAAGGCCAATAACATCTACTTCCCCAAGTGATTTTAGAGGTCTCTGATATATCCCACCTGATCTGAGAGAACAAAATAGTAGCAATTTCTCTGATCCTGTTAAAACAGTTTAGACCCATCGCTTACCATTCCTTGTTCTGGCCACAGTATCCCAAGCAAAGTTAATGGGTAGAAAATGAGTGATTTAGTTGAACTCTGCTGTTATTCAGAATAAGGGCTTTGTAAGAGGGTCCTCTCTTGGATATTGCACTAAAGTCTGTTTATTGCACTAAAGACTATCCTATTTTGTTCATGTTTTATGTGTGCTCATAGTCTGCCTCATATGAACAAATACGATTTTATATTACAAACTACTAAAAATATTTACAAACTGTCTTCCTGTTACCAGATCTTAGCTCATTAGGTCAGGGATCTGTAACTCTTCTCATCTCCCCCTCTCAAAATGAATTCCTTCTGGGTTAATTTTCTTTTGATGATTCACTTGAGTTGTCAGCGTCGGGGAGGGGAAGTTTGTATTTTAAGCCTTAAGTATCAGTAGTCAGGACAGTATTCTGGAGAGCACACTAAAGATTGCATTTCATTTGCATTTTCAGCACTTGTGAAAGAACAGGTATAGTCACCTGCTAGTTAATGAGAACCTCTTCTCAATGGGTTTTCGTATTTTAGCCAAAAAAAAAAAAAAAAGGAGAGATTAAACAGAACTTCATGCAAATGGAAAATATCTGTTTAGTATGCAGAGCTGCTTCTGCAAGTGTCAGTCATGCTGTGAGGAATTACATGGGGTTGAACTGCTCTCAATGTTGCAGTGAAACAGCTTAGTGTTATAAACTAGGTGCCCAGAGGGCTGCTCGGTTCCCTTCCTCTCCGTAATGTATGCAGTTTTCCCCAAGGGCCGCGATGCACTGGCTTCAGCCAGGAAGTGACAAGGAGGCATTTGTTTCCTCCGTGTTAATCGCTGATGAAATTGCCACCTCGGGGTACGTCCATCAAACCGGGCCACACAGGCTACATTCTTGAAATCCTGATGGTTCTAACTGGGCAGTGAACAGAAAGGTGTTTGGACACGCTCAGAGTTTCTCTGTAAGGGTTAAAAGTCCTCTCCTGATAGCATGTTTGGACACAACCTAAAAAGTTTGTATGAAGATCTTAAATGTGACTGTTATTTGACTCTATATTCATTAGCTTGGCTGTTTAATTGGGTATTTCATATTTTAGTATTACACTTCCCTTTTAGAACTTGCAAAATATTTGCATGTTTAATTGCTCAAAAGTTTCCTTTTGCCTGTATGAAATAGGACTAAAGATATTTTGCTTCTTCAAAGCATGTTTATGCCTAATCTCGAATATATGATCTTTTTCTGCAAATAAAATAATTCAGGGTGCACTGTCACTTACAGGAAGTGATATCTAATGTGCACAGATCTTCAAAAGAGAGGACAAATAAGGTGCTTTCAAGTATGCAAAAGTGGACAGTTAACTGCTATTCAATTAATGTGCCAGTTCCTAGAATATGCTCAAATGTTGACTACCTTCTGAACAATAAAGATGCTAAATCATAATCATCTCATTAATGTTGAATAAAGAAAAGCTTGCTGTTGTGTGCAGTGTCAAAGAACGTTTTCCCCTTAGCTTAAGCCAGAACAATGACATTTGTGGAGAAAAATCCATTCTATTTATCTATCAAATTGTCTCTATTGAACATGGATCTGATGGATTGATTTCCGTTGTTGCTGTTGTTAGTCTAAGAATCTGGTAATTAAGATATACTTCAGTTTAGGCTCAACAAGGAGCTGCTAATGACTTGAAAACTCACCACTAGCAGGTATAGTAACGAAAGCAAACAAGGAATACCTGCATTGCTCTCATTTTGGGGGCTCCCATTTCTGAATTACGGGCAGCTTTCAGGCCACTATTAGAAAGAGAACTTGCCTTTCTCATAGCCAGCCAAAATAGCAATGCAAATAAGGTACGAAAAATCACAATATGGCATAATATGTTGCAAAAGGGAAATAAAAACCAACTAATTTTAAGATGCATCCATGCAGGAAAAACATAGATTTCTGTCAAGAGGAGAAAAATGCTTCTCACGGTCCACAAAAGTGGAGAGCCCTTTTTTTCCCTGATGAAAAGCTTTACTGCAAACTTCTGAATTTCTCCTATTTACTTCTTTAGTAAGCATAGCATTTTAGAAAGTTTAAAAAAGTTTTTCTTTGAATGACATTCTTGGAAAAGGAAACAGGCCTCTAAGGAATATTTCATTACTCTGAACCTTCCATTAACCAAGTTCTGCAATAAGAGCTGGGAAAATGCTCCTTTACAGTGTAAATGGAGAGGATTTTCCTGTGTTTAAGGTAAAGAAGGTGGTCTTGCACACTTCAGAAACTGAGCTTTGCACAGAGTGAGGAAAAGTCTCTGTCATCTTCTGCTGACGCTTTGATTGTCGCTTACGGCATAAAAATAAGGTCGTGCTCCCCAAATTTCCTGTTATTTTATTTGTTTTAGAAATTGAATCATGTCTAGGTGTGATGACTCTGGCCGGAGCGAGACAGCCAAGAGTTCCAGGCTTTGGGTAACAACACTCAACATTTTTGCTATAGGTGGTACTTCTGCCTGTGTTGTCTAGAAGGGATCCCTGTACTTCACTATCTTCATTTGCTCTGAACCCTCTGCATAGCATAACTGGTGCTAAAATGATGGGTAGCATCATGTGGTCATTGCAGCCTTCCCCAGCTTTAGAAAACCGGGAATGATGTTCCTCTGTGATTTTAGCATTCGAGAGTGCTTCCCATAACTAAACTTAATCACTTTAAAAAGACAAGAAAAAGGGAAATAAAGCTATGGCAGTGTCAGGTCCAGTGAAAAACGCGGCAGTCGTCCCTCGGCAGCCGTGGCTGCGGAACGAGGCTGCCCTTGCAGCAGTTCCCTGCTCGGATCCAGCGTCCCTCCCAGCTCCGTGGCCAGCCACGTGGGCCCGCAGGGGACCAGGCGCCCTCCTGCCCTGCCCTGCGTGTCCGCGGCCTGCGGAGGAGGGCAGAGCCGCCCCAGAAAACACGTCCTGTGATCGCTGACCTACGCGCCGCAGCGGCCTGAGCGGGCCGGCAGCGCTCGGCCGCGCAGGGAGTGTCCGGGCTCGGGCCTTCCCGCCGCCACGTTCCCGCTTCCCTCGCGCCCGCGTCACCGGGAAGGAATGCGGGGTGGCCGGTGGCTGCGCCTGGAAGCGGCGCCTGCCCGAGGGAGCCCGAGACGCTGAGGTAAATGGCTGCTTGCTCAGCCTTAGCTCACGCCTGTTAGCTCCGCAGTCAGGAGGTCAGCGCAGCTCGCCTGAGGATGATGCTTAGGGGAAACCCAGGCCTATTTCTGCCTCCTTTCCCCTGGCAAGCAAAGGGCGAGCGCTTTTGTACGCTCTCAAAACTATTGTTGGCTTAAGCTCTTGGGAAATAAAAACAGTTTGGAGTTCATCTTGGTCCTCATGCTTCCGCTGAGGGGTTATTGTTAATGGTAAATACTGCTGTATAACTTGTTCTATGAACCAGGAAAGATTTCAGGGGTATGTTTGATCTTTTGGGAGCTGCTAAACAGTACTGAGGTGCATTTACTGGTAGTCTGTTATTATCTGAACCAAATAATAATTATATTCTGTGACTATTTTGAAAAGGATACATGGGTTCTAGGTGACCCTGTGTGTACAGCAGGGCTGGACTAGATGATCTCCAAAGGTCCCTTCCAACCTTAATCATTCTGCAATAACTCCCATCTGCCCATCTAGAAATATGAAAACGAGATCCTGGGGCAAAGCACCTGGCAGCAAGCAGCACTTCTGAATGTCTGTCCTGCTGCTGACGTATAAACAAGTTGTTAGCACGTCCTAGGGAGGGGGAACTCAGACCTGGGGGACAGGAGTGTTTGTCTAATTGCTTATGACTGAAACCTAATTTTCATGTAAATGAAGGCCTCTTCCATATGTATGAACGTATGCATGAACAAAGCATTGGGACTTCCCAGCTGAAAGGGTGGTGACTGAGTTTTTTTTTTGTATGGTAATGTTTTGCAGTGAATATTGCTAGCACTGGCTTTGATCTTTGTAAAGTCCTATTTCCTTTTAACCCCCTTGCCTGTTATAGCAGATTTAAGCATAATGCATATGTCAATAGGAACCTGAATTAACTTTGTGTAAGCAGCACTTAGTTTCATTCATTTGTTTCTCCAGTGAAGCACTGGAGAGTGAGTGATAACTACTTTATTTAAGGGTGCCTTACCTACTCCCTTGATTTAGAGTTGAGCTCCAATGCTTGCAATGAAGTTGATATCCAAAGGGCCACCACCAAGACTGAAATATTTAGTCTGTCCTACAGAAGCAATCAAGTAATTGGCATGTTGTCCTATTCTTGTATATTTTAGCAGTGGCTTTCATCGATCTCATTGTTTAGCAGGGCAGTAAGGAGACTTTCTTGATAATTTTTGCTCTTTAAAGCACTGTGTATTTCCAACCCTTTTCTTGGAAGCAGCCTGATCCTTCTGCCTGGCATGTTAACTCTGGCCTGTTTGCCTCCAGAATACAGACTAAATCCCACTGCTGCCAGCTCTCAGCAGTGCATTTGCTGTCTTACAAATAGCTGTAAGTCAAGCTGGCAAGGTGTGTGCCTCTTACCCCTACACCCAGGGCCACAAAACGCAAGCCAGCCTTTTATTACTACCCTTAGCTCGACCCTTAGCAGTACAGTATAGCTCTACAGTGAGAAGTTAAGGAATATCAAAAGCTGCCTGTAGGGCCAGGCTTGAATTCTGATACCGACCGCAGAGCAGGGTTTACGTTGGAGATGTGCTGAGCACAACGGGGCGGCTGTTCATGGAGCTGGCGTGGGGCCTGCGGCCTCGCGCGGCGCTTCCTTGTGCTCGCCTGCAAAATGCCATGTAAATAACTGCTGCTGGGAGAGCTTCCAGCCCAGTGCAGCAGCTAGATACGCAAGGGAAGGCTGTCCCAGTGTAAGGGGATATCTCCCTGTAGTGGCACATGGCCTCGCCTCCTGCTCAAGGTAGCCTGTAGACTGATGTTCAAAACACAAATTGCATAGGTGAGGAATGGACTCCAGTCCCCAAGGGCTTTGAACTGTTGTCTCCCACAGCCTGGATGATTTAATCACCGGGCAGGAGATCACCAAGACATTTCCTTTGTGTCTCCTTCCTGAATGGACCTGTGCATGGTCTGAGCACTTGTTTTTTCAAGTGAAAGGGTCAACGTTTTTATTCTGTGAGCAGGGGATAACTTAGCCCCCCCAGCCTTGCACATCTGAAGCAGGGTGCGCTTAGGCGGCAGGCGCTTGGTGCCCTTGCTGGCTGCCCATCTCCAGGCACAGGGGGTGGTTTGAGAGACGTGTCAATTGGAGCAAGTCTGGAGCCTCCCTCTGAGCCTGACCTGCCAGCTTGGCTTGCCCTGGTGGTGTGTCCTTTTTATTTTATTTTTTTCCCAGCCTGAAATCCAAATCAGGCTTATAGTATCTTCTTGTGCTTGCACTAATTAAATGAGATTATGAATGAGGAAAAAAAAAAGCTTTTTTTTTTCTCCTCTTTTTTCCTCTGCAATGGAGAGCTGAAAGTTCTTGGGAAACTTATGCTGTCTTCAAACACTGCCAGATAATGTTTTAATTGGGCTAAATCCTGGGGATAAGCATTAATTTGCATAGTTTTTGACTAGCCAACGTATACTAGCTGCTTTTTTTTTTTTTTAGCTTTTTTTTTATTATTATTATTTTTATGATGGTCGTCCAAGTCTCTCTCAGTCTCTCTTTCCCCTCTAGCATGAGCTATGCTCTTTAGAAGCTTGGAAGGGCAAAACAAGATTTGATGCATGTTTATACAAAAACAATTCATTTAATAGCTGCAGGGGATGGTTCTGTGAAAGTGGCATGATTTATAAAGCACGAGGTCATTTTTGGAGTTTCGGAAGCCTTAAGCAACGGATGATTACAGCGCACCAAAGTGGATCAGAGATAGCAGTTTGCACCTGCAGTTGCTTTCCCAGCCTTTGTACTTGGTGCAATTGATTGCTCTGAAGCCCTGAGGCTGTCCAAGATGAGATATCCTGACTGGTAAAATGGAAATTAAAATATCAGGTGAAAAAGCAAATAGCAAAGAAAAAAATGCCTATGCAGGCGTGTAACAAAAGTTGAATCAGTTCTTAATATCCCACTGCTGCCTTGCTGTTCTCTGTGGGGATCAAAATGTCCCAGCTCTGAATTTTTTTGATCTTACAGTATCTAAGTGGCTCGTGTTTCTGAGCCGTGTCGGGCAGCGCTGCCTTTGTTGCTGTGATAATTTCTTTGTCCAGTTCGGGCTTTGAAAGGCAGTGTTAAGAGCAGAGTTAAGAATTAATCTTTGGAGTGTCTTAGCTTGTAATAAGATTAGCCGTAGAGTTAAAAGGAGGTTACATATATCTGGTCCAGATACTTAAACCTGAAATAAATTAAGCTGACTTTTTATTGATGATTATTCAGACTGAAACCACAATGATCCATCCCGATAGCATTTAGGAGACGTTAATGTGACTACTTTTGTTTCTCTTTTCAAAGCCTTTGCATTTGAAAAGTAGTTGTGTTGAAGGCCCAGCGTTTTTCTCACTCAGGTGTCCCAAGGGTTGTGATCTGGTGCATTTATTCCATTTTCCCTTGTGGCTTTTGTTACCCGGTATTGCAGAGGCATTCTTTTCTGTACATGTATTTCTGCTGCTTTTTTGGTGTGTTAATTGGTGTGTGATCTTGTTATGAAATCTCTTGCTGTGATCCCGGTAGGTGGGGATTTAATACACAAATACTTCAAGTGCTTTTTCGAAGACAAACAAAACGTGATGTCTGACTCCAGCGTGGTACCAGGTTCTAATTCAGTGGTGCTTGTATGAGTCTTTTGAGCTCCATGGTAAATTTTCTTTCTCTTCTTCTTTCCCTATTGCTTTTTGTTGTTCATGATCCTCTCAACGAAAGTATGTAATAAGTCCCTTTATTTATTTTTCTGATCATCAGAAACGCTGGCAGTAAGAGGCGAGCATGATGATTAGAGCAGCTAAGAGAAGTGCCACTTAATGAACTAAACATCTCTTGGAAGCTAAAAATAGTAGTATTTCTTTAAATTGCTTCACACCCATGAAGTGTAGCTGCCTCTTAACAGTGCTTCCCACAGAAACCCCTGCCCTCCTTTAGAAAAGATAAAGCATGTGACAAACTCGAGGCCAAGGTGTGGACGGGATTGCTGATGAGAAGAGGCTCCAAGGCCTGTGAGGACTGTACATTTACTTAAACCTAAATGTTGTTCCTATAACTTCTTGGATAATAGCCCCAGTTCATTGATTATTTGGAATTTTGTTCAACATAGAATGGGAAGCAGTAGGAGAGGAGATGTTTCAAAGCGTTAGTGGGCTGACTGACTACCTGACTTTGAGCTTCATGTGCCAATTCAAGTTATGACAAGAAAGTTCATGTCTGAAGTATTTATAAACTTGACAGCTCTAATTTTTGCCCTCGAGACTTCAAGTGCACAAATAGACAGGTGTAAAGGTGTAAAAAGACATTTAAATGTTCTGCTTCTGGAGATTTTGCTTCTTTTGAAGTTAGTTATAAATAGCAAGTACAAATTAAAAGGATGAATTAATATCCATAGTAAGTAAATTAATAATATAATTTAGAGGGATTCATTTGGCAGCAGTCTGGTATGTTTGGGAGCAATTACCAAAAAAAAAAAAAAAAAAAAAAAAGATATTTTTATTTTTACCTTAAATTATATATATTTTTTAATTGCTTTCCCCTTGCATCTTGCTTTGATCATGCACCAAAGTTCAAATTGTGATGCCTGCACTAATAAAAGTCTCCACTTATTTAAGGGCATGACTGAAAGCATCTCTTCAGTGTCGAGCTGTGACTCACATGCCTTTCTGCTACCTGTCTGTGTTTTCCGAAGGCTTATGGACATGTCTTCATTCCTTGTGGCACTTCTGAAATTGCTCTTAAGTGGTCAGCTGTGTCTGCCAGGTTATTGAATTAATTTCTGCGAAGCTGGAGCCCATCTCGGGAGCGAGCACGTTTAGCTCTGCTGCCCAGGGCAGCTGCCTGTGCTGGGTGCTCCGTCGGGAAGAACTGCCCTCCGAAGCTCACAAGCAGGAACCAGAGCAGCAGTGTCCCCGCAGGGGTGTTCTCCAGCTGCACGTCACATTCTGGCCTCAAATCCAGGTAAATGGCCATCACAAAATAGGCCTTTCATAGTGTTAGCTGATTGACACCGAAGGTGAGCAGACATCCAAAGAAACCAAATGTTTCTCAGCTGTGTATTAACTGCCTTCCCCTCATCCTTGTTGTTCACATGTCTCATCTCAGCCTCATAAAAGCTTTGATTTTTACCTTTCCCAACGAGCATTTCCTATACCTCTACCTAAATACATTTGTTCCCTGTCTCCTTTTTTCCTTTATTAAATGTGGTAGCTACATAAATTCTTTCTCCAGTCCTTTAGCAATACTGGGTGCTCAGTAGGCTGTCATAAATCTTTTCCATAAGATTTCCTGTTTCCCAATCTTCTGCTTTCATAATTTGGGGATTTAAGTCATCTGGGTCTTGTGCTTTGTTGGCTTCCAGTAGTTCTAATTGCCTGCTTATCTGTTTTATGATGAGAGTAAAGCCTTTCAGCAATTCACTCCCCCAAGCCCAGGAAAACATGCTTCGGTCCTAGGATGTTATCTTCTTTCTTTCTGTGTGTACCAATGTGAAAAAATAATTCAGCATGTTAACCATCTATCACTAGTTTTTTGCTTTGATCTTCTAGTATTCTGCCTCTGTTTTCCTTCTGATTTGATAGCCCAGCTTTGTTTTAATTATTATTATTATTATTATTATTATTATTATTATCCTTCTCTGTTGCTTTCTCCATGTAGGCATTGCCTTTGCTTACCTTTTACACTGCTTCAGTCCTCTCCCATACTCATTGTCTTCCTCCTTCTCTGGGAAATATAAATTTCTGACAAGCTGTTCCACTAGTCTCTTGTTCGTACCGCAAGACTCTGCTTTCATCCAGAATTTTATGTGTTTTACTGCTGCCTGTTTATTGCAAATGGCACACTCGCAGGCGACTTTTCCTCCAACACCTCATAAATGAGCTTTCATAAAATTTCACCTCTAGGTATTTTAGTTATTCTAAATATGCATTCCCGTGCCCAGTGAATATTGTTGATACTTTTTAAAATCTCTCTTTACTAATTGCCTAGAACCGTAGGGCTTAGCCAAAAATCCTATTGTTCCTGTGACTGTCCAAACAAAGAGACAACCCACACTGCTTGCAATTTTAAAACCTCTCATTGTGTGCTCTAAAGCTGGTGCACAGTGTGTTCTTGCTCGGTTTTGGAGGGTTTTGGCCCTGTTTTTACCCTGGCGGTGGTGTTTTGGTTCTGTGTGTGGTAGCACTCTATTCAGTTTGGGAGAGGGAACGCCGTGAAAATGGGCTGAGCGCAAGTGAGTCCAGCGGGAGATTAGGAAATGCAAAATCAACCTAAATGATCAGATTTAGGCATATGAAAATGAGCTATATGGAAAAGCTGGATTGCAAATGGCTTAGGCGCATTACTAGTCCGTTCCCTCTGAGCTTTACCAAATCGTGAATAGTTACCTGTCACTTAGAGATGAAACAAAATGATTTGATT
>JAVCKT010038391.1:22947-47363 GCA_032273925.1 Rhynchotus rufescens
CTGAGCCTAACTGTGGAGGGGAGGAAGAGCCTTTCTCTAATCTGCCAAACTGAGCTTCTTCCTAGCACCTTTTTGGATGGTTCATGAATAAAGCAGATATTCTATTTTAATGGTATATGCATTCAGTTTATTTTATGAATCTAATGGCTTTGGTCTAGAAAAATCTTCCCAGAGCTCTGCTGAGAGGGAACTCTGTGGACAGCTTCTGAGCGCTGTGATACTGCGTGGTTGCAACATGTTTCGAGGTTAGTTTACTGAATATATTGCTGACAGTCTCTAAGACTTTGCCAGTTTTGAACTCCGAAGTCCATTCAGAGCAGCTTTGCACTGAACGTGAAGGTCTCTAGCTAGTCTGAACCCAAAGCCTTGAGCTGGAGCTCTGCTTTCCTGGCCCTGCTGGCTCAGCGCTCAGTGCCTGACGCCGCGCCGCTGCGGAAACCCAGCCGGCGCGCGGGCTTGGAGCAGCTTCCAAGGAGAGAGATCTCAGCGGGGTGAAGCACCGTCTTCTAGCACTTTATCTGATTTTTATTTGTGAGAAAAGAGCCAGCATAGCCCCAAACAGCAGCCTGGATGTTCTGCAGCGGCGCTGAGCTGCTTTCCGATAGCAGTGGCCCCATCGGCTTGTGCCCGCGACATCCCGGGAGCAGGTTTGGTGCAGGAGCTCCTGCAAAGAGGAAAAGTGTCACCTTAGTGGGATCTGCACAAGATGGCACGTTCGACCTAGGCTTTTCTGCTTGATCTTCTTCCAAGACGGTGCTTGGCAATAACAGAACGTAGCTCTACTGGCAACGTGGCTAAGAGCAGCTCGTGGTGTCGGTGCGGGCAGAGGGCACGAGGGAGGCCGGGTCCAAAGCACCCGCGGGGGTCTCCGGCCGAGGCGGAGGAGACCCTGCAAGGTGCGGAATTCCTGGAGGTCGGGGCTGGCCCTGTGCTGCCCAGCACATTCCGGGCTTTCCAGGGAGAGAGGGGGCAGCCCCATCGGGCTTTCACCCAACCTTTCATTCAGTTAGTTTTATCTAAACTGAACCTTTCCGTTTAGACCTGGAAAAAGGTTCCCTTTAGCACAGGGTGACAGGGCTTGCAGTCAGCAAGTAACTAAGTCAGCTAGCGTGACAAGTTGGCCTGTCTTGTGGCATTCCTGCAGCAATCTGAGCAGAAAGGCCCAGGAGAAAGCACAGGCAGGAGGATCCGCAACCACACAGCCCAGGGAGACAGGAACTCCCAGGGGTTCTGACGAGCTGGAGAAACATCCTGGAAAAAGCAAGATACGGTTCAACGCAGAATACCGTGCTGGGGAGTAATCAGCTGAGCAAATAGGAAATAGCTGCTAAGGAGTAGCTCACATGCAAAGAATCTGAGAATGAGGAGGGCTCACAAGATGAGCGTGAGTCACACAACCGTGTCCCTGCGGAAGGGGGAGGCAAGGCCTGTGCTTGGGATCATGGCGAGTCGTTCGGAGTCTTATAAATTGAGATTCATTGCCCTCTTCTTCCTCACTAGTGAGGCTTTGAGTAGGATGCAGCGTCCGCTCTCCTTTAGATACCACAGCTAAAGGAGGGCACAGGCCAGCCGGGAAAAAAGCTGGAGATGAGCAGTACAATTTACTTGGAAATACTCAAAACATGGAACTGGTAAGGAAAGAATTAAAATTTGGGGCTTTTTATTCTAGACCAGAAAATGTTGAGAGGAGGCTTCATAGGTCTTTAAATATGTAAAATGCTGCTGCAGGAAACAAAAACGTCCCTCATACTCATTCAGAGCAGGACAAGAAGATACAGACCTAACTTCAGCAAGGGAGAATTCACTTAGATTTTGCACAAATCTTTGCTCAAATCCCTGCATCACTACATTGCGCCCTGTCTATTCCAGCCTGTAATCATGCTCAGTGCTATGTAGTTGTCTGGTGAGCTCTATAAAAAGAGGCTGCTGTATAATAAGTCCTGTATATTAAGCACAGGGCCAAAACATATGAAAAGAGAAGCTGAAGGAGTACTTGTATCATAGGAAGCCCACTGTGTTTTGGTGTAGGTTTTGGCACTAGAGGCTTCACTTATCCACTACTGTTAAACAACTCGCAACTTGTCTTTTGTTCAGGTTTGACCTTTGTATAATAACACCGTATTTTTTTTCTCATTCTTGGAGCTGTTGCCTGTATTCTCCCTTCCTATAGCCTATATTTCTGAGAGGTGTAAGGCATTTTTATTCACTTAGCCTCTGAACCTATTCCATGATAGGATTTCTTTAAATCTTCTTTTGGAATGTACCAGCTGAGCCTCAAAGCTCTTCTCGGATGCCTTTGTATCAGCCAGAAAACCCGCGCTTGAGGCATTCGAGGCCGAAGTCTTTATAGATAATTTAAGGCAATGAGTCTTTGTACAAGATGTCTGTGGAGGTGCCTTTTGGCCAAGTAATTTAGCCTTTTTTTTTTTTTTTCCTATAACTATAGTCCACAGAGGGTGGCCAGAAGCTGCGTCCGATGGTCCGGAGCTGCTTGGCATCAGCCTGGCCTGGCCAAATCCGCCTGGGTGCTCTTGGCCGTCTCCGCTCGCCGGTGGCCTCTCCAAGGCCGCGCGGTGTTGCAGCAGAAACGGCAAACGCTCCGTCCCTGTCAAAGCTCTTCCCTGCCTTTCCACCCCCAGTTCGGGGCTCCACGAGAGCCTTGATGTGCAAACTGAAGGGCAGCAGCCTGGAACAGTTTGCAGATACTTGTGAAATGCGCAGTGGGTGGAAGTGTGAGAAGAGCCAGATAGGAGAGAGAGAGAGCCGAGCTCCCCATCTGCCTCCCCTAGCAGAGCCCTTTTGACTGTTTTCAGGAGGTTTCTTTTTAAAAAAATTATTTTTTAATTATTTTATTATTTATTATGGCATTCCAGTGTGTGAGGAGGCCCTGGGGTGTCTGCAGCTGGGAGCTCTTCAGTGCTGTGACACTGTGGTGCCCCGGCAGTGCTTTTCTGCTGGGGGGTGTAAACTCCAAACCCTTCTTCTTGGCTCCGGGAAGACTTCCCGATAGTCTGATAGACAGAGGGCAGGTCAAGTTTGCTTGATTAAAAAGGACAGTGTGTGGCAGGAACAAACCACTCTCCTCATTTTCTTTAAGCACCAGGAATAGATAAGGAGTCAGTGAAACCTGTTATTGTAATAAAAAGTCATTATCTCTTGACTAACTTAGCCTTTTAAACAGCACGTTACAGGAGTCAATACTGACATCTCAGTAGACTTTATAGCGGCAAAAACCTTTCCATTCTCACCACAACTCTACCCAGTAACAAAGACGTGTTTGCAGTGCGGGCTGGTTTTAGACTTTACCTAGACCACTTGCACCTCTGAAGAAGAAAAAAACATCTAGTTTACCAGAAAAAAAATCCTGCAAGTTGACTAGAAATAGTCTGTGAGTCAAACATGCCTTCTAAGGTTGGAGTTGGAGGAGCAAGAAGGGCACTTGCTTTCTTTTACCTCCTAACGTTGTTCTGCAACCGGTGGCTCTGGGGCTGGTCCCTGTGGCCCTGAGGAGCCTTTCGCCTCCGTGGAGGCCGGAAGGTCCCTCCGGCACCGCGGCCCTTGGCCTCCGCAGGGGAGGCTGCCCCGGCCTCGCGGCCGAAAAGCGGCCCGCGCGTGCGAGCTGCGCAGGGAGCTACCGCATTCGCGTGGAGCGCTCCGTGGCGCGCTCATATTTCTGGTTAAGTTTAGGAATTCCAAAACTAATATCAGAGAGGAAAACTCAAAAGCTCATTGCTTTTGTGGCTTTTTTCACTGAGGCCGGTTTTAGGCTGTGTTGCCAATGATCAGTCTGTACTCTTTAATTCTGTACTAAATACATAAGCTGTCTCTGCTACAAATGATGTTTTTTTAGCCTCTCCGTATAGCCTGTTAAACAGTAGCTGGCCTATTTCCATCCCTAAAGAGAAACCTTTGGCATAAATAATATTGTCATTTGGATAGGCTAGACATACTTTTGCAAAGTGACCTTGTAAAAATATTGTCTGAGGTATGACCGAGCCTAAATTATATGACAGGGCGGTAGTATATTCTGGTCCCTCCTGAACCACCTGAAGTCAAACAAAAATCAGCAGAATGCATCAGATTGAGAGGCTGAAGAAAACAGCCTATTTAGTTGCAGACCTTTATGTAAATTCTTAGCTTGGAAAAGCCAAACGTTGCGTCCTGGGGTTTTTCTGTCTGGTGATTTTAGCCTTGGAATAAAATGATAGGGAGCCCTAGGAGGGGCCTCTCCTGGCTGCGCTGTGGGCGCAGGTCTGGCATCGCTGGGGTGGGATAATTTTTTCCTCTCCCTTTTACAGCTCTCAAAAGTTTTTCTGTGAGGTTCATTAGCAGGGAGAGAGCTAATGAATGTGGGTGCCCTGTGTATTTTGGGTGCTTTACCCCGCAGCAGCTTGGTCTCTGTTGAAATGTGCAGGTTTCTGTTTCCCTTTGAGGGCTGAGCTTAAAAGGAGGTTCTTCCTAATCTGTAGAGCAGTGATAACTATTATAGCTAAATATTCCATTTACTTACGCATCTCTCTGAATCATTCATTATTCAGTCTTGAATACTTACTATAGCATCGTGCCAACTCTGTTCCAATTCATAAAAATAAATTAGGGCAACCAATTGACAAACTTAAACGTACAAAGACCTGCCTGTGTTCATATTCCAGCCTGAGAAATCACTGCTGTGCTTGCAGTGTAAACTTTAGAGTCAGTATAGACTGCAAAACTAAGGCAGAGTATAATAGAGTTGTAATAATTTCTGAAATGACTGGATGTATATTGAATTGCACGTCGCTTTCTTCAACCACGTTCATGAAGTATGGGTTGCAAAGAGTAAGGAGTAATGATGGAAATCTGGGTTTAGAAAATGACAGTATTCCTGCCATTGCAGTGAAATAATTCAGAAAGAACCCAACCCCTGATGATCTGGGTCAGCTCATGAAGGTGTTTTAGTGTAACTGGGAACTGCAAAAAAAAAAGGAGCAAGTGGGAAAACACGGGGTTGGGTGTTAGGAAGGAGCGTCTGTGGGCACGCGCGAGTGGGAGCAGCAGGGCCAGGGCTGCTGCAACGCCGCCTCTCACGGGTGGGAGTCGGTTTAATTGGGGTCAAGAGCTTCAGCTTGTAATGCTTGTGGAGAAGAAGCTGCAGAAATTAAAGGCTAATCTAAAGCTGTTCTGTCTCCTTTTTAAGAATAAAGGAGAGCACGTGTAGGATGTTCCAGACTGGACTTTCAAGTTGATATTTCCCATTGAGTGGGTCATATGAATGTTGCATTTTGCTGTGTGCTGCAGCCAGTGACTCACGTAGGCAAAAACAGGGACCATCACAGCTAAATGTTTTTCCCCATATTTTTTGGTGCTTATTTAAATATATATAATTAAAAAATGGAGAAGCAGAGGTTGGACTCCCTCCCTCATCCCAGGTTTCAGACACTTACCCCATTCAGACACGCTAGCAGCTGCCAATGCAGTTGCAGTGGGCAGTGTCTCGGGCCGTGTTCAAATTCCAGACATCTCCTAGCAAGTCCGATAGCGTCACGTTCATGTAACACTCTGCCCTGTTGCTCTCACCTTCCAGCGTTCATCCTTTAGGTACAACTTGTGAACGTAACTGAGAGTGACCATTTTCCACCTGGTGCCGTGTCCTTACGCTGCTCGGCTGATGCAGGGGGGCCTGTTTGGCCTTGCTTACCTGGCTACCTGCTTTGAGTTAGGTTAGAGCTGCTGGAGGGGTTTCTGTGAGCACAGGTGGAAGTGAGTTGGGGTTTGTGTCTTTAATGGCATAAACCTGCTTTCAGCTGCAGCACCTAGATCGGTTCCACTCTAGGCTCCTAGGCCACCTTACGGAGCGTGGTGGGCTCTGAAAGTGCCAGGAAATGCCCTGTCTGCTGGATACGGAACTCGCAGGACAGAAATACCGGTGAGGTAACTGACTGCACAGTAATGGGAAAAGAAAGCGGCTCCAGCGGGATCACCAGTGGATCGGGACGGTAGCCAAGGGGGCTGTGGGAGCCCCGCAGGCGGGCTGGCCGCTCCGCTGGGCGCCTGTGGGCTCTGCGATGGGCGCTGCCAGTCCAAGGGCTCCCGCAGGGATGGGCTGCCCTTTCCCACCAGTCGGCAGGAGCTGCTCCCGCTGGAAAACAGGAGCCGCGGCCAAGCAGGGAGCGGGCGCTGCTGGCCCGCTGTGGGCCTGCGGGAACTAGCGCCACGGAGGCTTAGCCCCTGCCTCTTTAGCCCCTGCTTTAACTCAGAAGGGCAGGTAAATTTGGACTCATGCTCTATTTAGCTCATTAATACAACTGTAATTAAAATTTAAAAAAAAATAATTTTTTTTCTTTAAAAAAAGGAAAAAAGGTGGAGGAAAGCCAATGACCCTCCTACAATTTTAGCAGTGGGCTTTTTCATATAAACTAGTCATATGTCACCACTGCTACATGTATCTTCAAGCTGGGTGAACTAGGATTAATTGAGGAGAGTAAATTTCAGACTTATTTGTACTTGTACTGCATAGAAGCTGTTCTTAGATATATATTACAGCTCTGTAGCAATCACAGCACCTGTTCAGGCACCAGGCAGCATTTGTTTGAGAGACCTCTAGCAATTTAAGCCTTAGTCCTTAGAGATACTTGTCCTTTGAGCTTAAGGAGCATTATTTGAACATGTGTATACCTTCCTTACCCAAGGGGGAGGCTCTGGTAGCATATTTGCCTTTACTTTGAGTAAAATGCAGCTCTGCTTGCGTCCCGGTGAAATGACAGGAACTTCGACAATTCAGAGGATTTGACATGCTCACAAGCAATATGATTTTCAACACTTTTCACCCGAAACAACAAATAAATAGAGGTGAGTTACTGTGTTTGTGTGCCAGAAGCTGTTCTTACCTTTGCCAATAGCAGTACGAGTGAAAAGGTTTAATGATGAAATAGCTGCCAGCCTGTGAATGGCCAGGTTTAGGAATGTCACCCCCTCTTAACGTTGCTGCACCACGGAACAGCATCGGTCACTCGGGCTGAGAGGATCATGACAGGCTCCTACAGCAGCTCACTTCACACCTCCGGGCTTTGTGCTTATCTCGAAGATTACACCCAGCACATTAAAGCAATACTGAGCAGTAATCTGCCCCGACATTTGGGCCGCGTTACCCCACGATGCAGGGTTATGTAGCTCACACCTCAGCCCCTATCGAGAAACTTGGCAGTGGCGGGTTGATAAGGCCACCAGCCCCTGCTGAACTTGTTCTAAAAACACCACCCGCCGAGCGCTCCTCTGCTCCTGCCTTCTACTGACCTTGCTCTCTTCTGCCCCCTTCTTCAGCCAGGGCCCACGGGGTAGCCCCAGGTTCCTGCAGCAGCAGAACTGCCCTAACGGCCAAGCCCTGGAGCACCCTGTTTTCGGCAGGTAAAAAAATAGACCCTGGAAGGAAAAAGCTGTAGAAAGACTTTGATTTTCTCCTGGAAATTTAAGATGCTGTTAATTTTTAGATACTAAAATAGTTGCTAAAGCCAGAATTTAAAGTTTTTAATTGTATTGATTAGAATTTTAATCAATTAACCTATCAACCTTCCTTACGAGTTAGTTATTTTATAGTGCAGATGCTGCCAGAGGCAGGGGTAGTGCCTTGCAGCACTTTAAGCAACCACTGTGGTTCAATGCAAATCCTCTTTTGCTTAATGAGGTCAAGTTGGGAAAATAACATCCTCAAATTGTGTCTTATCCCAGCTCCCAAACTAGCCCTGGAAGATGTATTCCAAGACAAGGAGAAACTAACTAAATCCTCACATCCAGTTGATGGTGATTCAGGAAGGCGAGGATTATTCTAAGGCCGGTGCTCAAAGTCTGGACTTTTCCACGTGTTCCAGCTCATTTCGGGAGAGCACGGCTCGGGACAGCAGTGCTTCCTGCTGAAGTCCTTTGTACCTTATGTTTAGAAACAACAAATATTTTACATCATAACTTCAAAACACGTCAAAGGACTTCCAATCTTATGCCTACTATAATGAATTTTGGTTCATTATCTTGAAAATATATGGTAATTTTTGATTATCATATGCTCATTAAACCATGGTAAGTGTCTATGGCAATGAAAATAAAGATCAAAATCATTTTGGATGTTTTATTAAATATATATTTCTAAAAAATCTTTAAAGAGTGAGCTCGGACAACGCACTGAGAATATTTTCTTTACCGCACAACTTGAGAAACAAACAACAGCTCTGCTGCAAAACTAGACGACAGGTTCTTGAGAGAGACCTTTTCACACGTATTCCGTGGTATTTTTAGGAACTACGGCTAAAGAGAGCCAGTGCTTTACTGTAGTCACTTTTCAAGCCAGCCCTGGCTAGTTTTACATTCATTTTATCTTCTTTCCTTTTTTTCTCTCATTATCTTTTTGCTTTCTTCTCTTCTCCTCTTATTTACAGGATTCCTGGGATCGTAGATCTCGAACGTGTCTTCGTCCTGCACGCTGGCGTCTTTCACCTTCCTGCTTCTGTCCTCAAACTGAAGCACGTGGGACATCCTACAATAAAACAGATAAAACACAGCTCAGGTACTGTGATAGAACCGACCTCCTGATTTGTAATTATGATGTGTCTGGAAGGAGTTTCTTTTGTGTAGAGCTGGAAAAGATCTGACCCTTACTTTCCTTGGTAGAGCCTAGCAGTATAAGATGACCACTTTTATTAAGAAGAAATCTTGAAAAACAAAGCTAGAGTTTGTTCTACGGGGGGTTACCTTAGGCACTGAATTATCTGGTCTTGCACCTTCTTCGATTAGTGCATCTTCCCTAACGTGCTGAGCAGTTTTCCCAGGGCCTTTCTGGAGTTCTATTAGTCCTGCTGGTCTCCGTGGGCTTCCTGTGAGGGCTACGGGAACTGCCCACGGGGAGCAGCTTGCACGGAAAGGGAGGGAGCAGGTCAGAACGGGAGGGCTTCAAAGCCTTGTGCTCCTTAGACAGCTGCAGGTCACGCTTTCTATTCTTACATAACACACTAAACTGTTTTTTTTTATTTTTATTTTTTATTCAAGTCAATGTTTCTCTGTCATTGATTAGAAATCTTCTCCGTACTAGGTATTTCCCTGTTCCAGCAAATTCCCAGTAGCCTGAGAACATGACCATAACGTGGAGTCAGGAGCAGCTACTCTGCCCTACTCTTCACCCCTGGCCTTACTAGGTGGTGCCGAGGTGGGAATTAACCTGGAAGCTGTCAGAAAACGCCCCAGGTTTAGCCTGGACAAACAAAAATCTTACAGAAGTTCAATTATTTGCTCTACTTTAGGAAAACGTGAGGAAAACAGAGACACACACACACAGAAGCCTACAAGTTTACCAACTGTAAACCTATTATTTTTACTGACAACTTAGATACTTTTCCATATCACTGGATGTCGTTTTACTTTAAATACTTGGTTACAGGATTAACACTTTTCACCACAGCTGTTATATTTTCTATGAAAACCCCCTTGACTATTTAACAAGACTGTTGAATATACACTAATAGTAAATGAGCTACATATAAACCAGCAGCAGGAGAAAAAGTATGACATTCATATGTTCAATTAAAAACAAAAATCTGCATTTGACATTTTTCATTGCATACAGACATACCTAGCAGAAAAGCCCCCTCAAGTTGTATCAATTAACTGCAAGTCTCTATAAATTTCTTTGACTCACTTGAACGGGACAACTGCACTGAACTGAGTCTAAGCAAATCTACCTGCAGATTGTTAAACCAGCCTACAATTTTTGCGAAATAGAAAATCTGGGGAAAGAGTTTTGTCACAAGGGAAATATTGCTAGAGCCTGAAAAAAATCAGTATTTAAAACTCCTGAATTAAACATTTTTTTTCCAAAGAGCTCAAGTGCAAATATTCATATTTAGAAAGCAAAAAGACTCAGTTATTGGTATAACAACATAGTGCTACTGAAGAAATGAGATAAAACTGATAGCTATAGACTGCATGGGATCTATTTGAATGAGCTGCAAAAATCTTAAAAATAGTAGTTGTGACTTTTTCTATTTTCAGTACAATCAAGTCCTGAGGCGTGGGTTTTACTAAAAACAAATGAGAGTGAGCCTGCATCTAATACAAGTCCTATAAGAATATTTCTTTAAGGTTCTTTCCAGCATATAGAACTTCAGTAGTTTATAATCCTGTACATGCCAACACTTATTTTCCTAGTCCTATCTACAACCCCAACAACATAATGTACCATCAGAGTGACTCATGATTGCGTATTTGTAGGTTAATTAGAAAAACATTATTTCACAGTGTGGGGACTGAAGTAATTTATTTTAGTTAACATGCTTCATGCATTTGTCATATTCTTCTGAGCTTATTAAGGATGAGCATTCGATCTATTTTTTCAGAACTTACACCAAATCTCACTATTTTAGTATGAATTTAGAGACCCAAAAAGGTAAGAGCTGTTCTTTGCTGAATGGTGCCACAGTGTCTATATGAGTGTATCTGAGTGTACTCACACTTACCCATTTCATCAACTTGCATTTTTGAAGAAGATAAAACACCCTTGCAAGCTACAAAAAGCAGGCATTAAAAATAAATAAATCTCCAATTCTTCAATCAGACCATAGAGACCGTGGAGTGCCTGGGAATCAGATGCAGTAGCTACAGCCCAAGCAGAGTTTACTCCTTTCCCAGAGCTGAAAGAAGTCACAGTCTCAGCCTCCTATTTATAACTTTCCACTGAGGTGCTCCCAGCTGTGATTAAAAATAAGCCAATATTAAGAAAATTTTTGGTATTCCCCAAATGAATTTCAGAAGCAGAATCTCATAGGTAAAGCAATATAAACAGAGACTGTAGTGAAGATTTCAAAAATATTTTCCTGATGTACACTTAAGCTTATTTTTGCAAGTCACACATCCTCAGGGGACACCCATTTTGTATTTATCTAGACGGTACAACAGACTTCAGACTATTTTCAGAAAAGGGCTTCAAATTATTCCCTTCTATAAGGAACACAGGAAGTATCTAGTAACTATTTCCATGTGAATTAATTGAATTTATAATCATTTTGCTCAAGCTCCTCCAACAAAACCCTTCTCTGGTACCACTAAACCTTTCCCTTCTGCAAAGAGCTAAGAATCCAGATGTGCAAATTTTAGAAGAAAAAGAATTTTAGAAGAAAAATAGAAGAAAGCTTTTAGAAGAGCAAATGCCCACAAAACTCTTTGTTTAACCGTTTTACCTGTCAGCGGTGGCAGCAGGGCCATGTCCCACAGCCCAGACCTGGCCCTCCTCGTGTCACCCTGCAGCTGGGAGGGCACCTTTGTGTCCTGCCCACCCGACGCACCCAGCAGCCGTCGGAGCCATCCCGTGGGTACCGGATCCCGCGGTACCGGGTCCCGCGGTACCGGCTGCTCCGCACCAGGCGCCGGGCCAGCACCTGTGGCCCCCGGCCCTGCTCAGCGCCTGGGAAGGTCATTGAGCCCAGGGTTGCCTTTGGTCTGTGCCACAGCCTTGCATGGCACTGGGCACCAGTGGCATGTGGCACTGGGCACAACCTGCAGCCAGGGCAGCTGCATCCAGCGCCAGGCCCTGCACCACAACCACCCACTGCTCCGGAGGGCGCGTGCAATGAACCAAGCCAACAGAGTGCTGAAAATTCCCACTATCAGAACTGTGAAAATTTTGGCTATACTGGTTCTCTCCATCAGGATGTTCAGTACAGTTGAAGTGGAAACTAGTGTGTGTGAGATGCTGTTCAGTGCTTCCTCCTGCCTTGCTACAGGCTGGCTAAAAGGGAAGAAAGGAGAAAAGGTGGAAAACAAAATAGGTGACTGCTTTTGGGCTGGGTTCAACACCCCTTGCAGGTAACGTGTGACCTTCCTGTGCGGCCACGAGCCATGCTGAATATACTTAACAAATACACTAACCTCAATACGCTTTAGCTACTGCTCTCTTCAAATTACATTCCGTCTGCAACTCACATTTTCCTGCAAAAACTGTGAACGGGTATGTTAAACTACAGCCACCAACACAGAAACTGCTAAAATGTTTTCCTTCCTTCCCCCTCCCACACAGAGGTGGCAGACAGAAATGGAGCTCGTTCACAGACCAGAACAGAGGGGTGACTCCACAGATCAAAGCAGGGGCTTCCTCTCCCAGGCAAGAGAATGTGAGCAGTTCTGGCACGATGACTCACGGGCCCCTTCCAGCAGGGAAGCGGGTGGCACAGGAAGGGGGGAGACAGATGAGCAACAGAGGCCCAAAAAGAAAAATAAATGGAAGGGGTAAAGAATAAAGAGAAGATTGGAATGAGAAACAAAAACAGAGAAGGAGACAGACCACAATGCAAACAAAGTGAAGAAAATCTCAAACGACGAAGGCAAGGAAAAAAATTTCAATTCAGGCAAGAGAACAAGAGTAAGAATACAGCAAAAAGGAATGCCAAGCCCACAAAACAACTTAAGGAAGAAATAAATTAATAAAATCCAATCTGGCTTCCACTGTTCCTCCGAAGCCTCTGTACTCCAGCTGCCTTCACTGCTCTTTCCATAACAGAATCTAAGAGTTTTACAAATAACTGTTTACATACAAACCGCAACAGGAGAGGAAACATGTTGATGTCTCTCCACAGTCATGCTGAAGTCAACTTCGTATTTAATTCTACTCGAAAAATTCAATGTTTCTGTGAATATGGTATCTGTTTAGGAATATGGTATCTAGACTGAATTTTAAGAATCAATATGATATTCTGCTTTAACTGTTGCTATAAATGCCACTTATAAGTCATTTCATCCTCTGCAAAAATACAAATATTCTTGCAAATTCATTTCATTTCTGCAGGACCTGAAAGCTGTATCTCAAAACATTTGGAGGAATGAACTCCTGGCAGGCTACTTCATTTCAGTATTCAGGGGGTAAGAACAATTAATACGTTGTTGCTGGTGACACACAGAGCAGAAATCACCTCTTAGAAGCCATTTCTAAGGAGGAAAACAGATAAAAATCTAATTAAAAATATCCTATAAAGTCAGACTGTAGACTTTGGTTAACCTTGACTAGCCCTTTGAAATTGCATTAGAAATACTGGAGAATGAACAAATTGGCTTCACTCTTCAGACTATCCAACAAGCTGTGGGTCCTCTGGAGTCCCCCTAATCAATCAGACATATTTTATCGTGGTGGTGGTCTACAGCATAAAACGATCAGAACGGAACTTGTGCAGCTCTTTCTAACATGATACTTTCTTGAAATGATTTACTCAAATGCCATGTTCTCAGCTTTATCTCAAAATATTTGCTGTAAAGATAATAAAGAAGGAGTAGTTTCAGGAAGTTACCAAAACAGTAAGTACATCAGTGGTTGCAAAACTGCCAACAAAGTAAATTGTCCTTGATAAAGGGTAGTGCAACAGAACAGCCTTTTCTTTCATTGCTTAATGCATTACTAAACATTTTTCCTCTTAAAAAGATTTAATTGCAAGTAACTAAGGAAAAAATCAACCTAAGTACAAAAAAGGGCTCATCTCATGCAAAAAACACATCAAGGCCGGGGGAAGGGTTACTGGTTTTGTCGTCGTACCGGAATCAGAAATACGTCATACCAAGATGACTACGCTTTTCAGGAATTAACTATTTTTCCACATCAAATTCAGTTATCCTGTTTCTAAGCGCTTCCTGCTCAGGAACAGTTCCCAGGAGCAGCAGATTGCCAGGATCAGCTTACCCTCTTCCCCAAGAGCCGCTCAGCAGCTTCACGACAGCAGCTGGGCTATTGGACAGCCCGGCGCTGCTGCTGCCCTTGGGGTTGGTAGCGAGCGGCGTGGTGCGGCTCCAGGTGTTGCTCCACACGGCTCACCAGCCTGGCACAGGATTTTATGGGATTACAGGGAATTGCCTAGAGGCAAGGGAAGGGCCCTCTTGGAGCAGCCCGATGGGGGATCTCGTCCCGGGCCGGCGGCCGCGCCAGGAGCAGCGGAGCACTTGCCGCTCTTGGGACGCTCTCCTTTCCCTCCTCTCGTCTCCCCGCTTCCGAGGATGTCACCGAAGGGGATGCTGTGGGGCGCTCATAAGTGCGCGGACATGGGGAGGCAGCCTCAGCCAGCAATTAAAGATCTAGCAGATTAGTCCTTCATCCTTCACTAGCTTGGGCTGGCAAGAAAAATAATATTAAAAAAAAAAATCCCCCAAAAACACGAACAAGGTTTCCAGATAGTAAATGAAATACTAGATAACCTTTAAGTAAAGCATGGATCATCTCTGAGTTTAAGTCAAACAGTAGTCGAAGGCCCAGACGCCCAGTGCAAATAAACTTAGACGTGGGGGAATTAACAAAAAATAAACAAGGGCTGCACCCGCCGCGCGCTGGTTTCTCCGTCACGCAATGGCAGCGAATACTGCCATACATACCTACATACATACACACACACACACACACACGGGAGTGTTCCTGTATACGGACACGAATACGTGTGCAAACCTCCCTGCCGTGGAGGCCGCGGCGGCCGCGCCGGGTTTGACCGCGCGCGGGCAGCGGGAGCCAGAACGGGCCCCCAGCAGCTGCTGCTGCTGCTGCTGCCCTCGAGCTTCTGTGGCAGGAGGCCGACCCAAACACACACACTGGGCTTGGCAAACGGACGGGAGCCCCCTCTTTCCAATGTGTTTCTAATACAGGCCGCTGGTATTCATTTATTCTTTTACGGGGCTCTGAAACAATCAAGTAAGCATTTTGTCAACTTGTTTTTTTTAAATGTAGTTGGGTAAATCAATGGCCTCAGCAGGAGAGACCTAACACGGGGCCGGTGTTCCCAGACTAGGGCAGGAGCGCTGGCTCAGGCCGCGGCAGGAGGAGGGCAGCAACCACGGCCCCAGTCCATCTTGGTGCCTCGCTGGCACGAATCCCGGCCGCGCCGCTGCTCTGCTGCCCGGGCGGGCGCTGCACGCGGCGCCTGCGGCCGGGCATGCCGGGGCTCGCCGCGCTCGCAGCCGCCGGCATCCCCGCGCTGAGCCGGGAAGCCGTTTGTCATCACCCTCTGCCCAGGGCAGCAGGCACTGGAGGAGACTGCATGGCACACAACAGGGCAAAAGACTGTCAGCTTGATGAAAGAGATAAATATTGTAACGCCCAAAGAGCTGCACGCTGCAAAGGTCAGTAGCAGATGCTATGTGAAATGAGAAAGCCTGAAAATAAAATGTGGAGGACATGAATAATTTTGTGTAGATATTTTCAGTGTGCATCACTGATTTACTTCTTAATATAAATGGACTCTTATAATAAAAAACACGTGGCACATGCCAACATTTTCCTAAGTCTGGAATCGCTACTTTAATTAAAGTTATAGTAGCAATAGTAATAATCCTAACCTAATAATAATCTGCAGCAGGCATTTGAAAGGTAGTGCCTCAAAACTTTCAGATTGCTTGTCAGCCACAAAACCTTTTACTAGGAGAGTACAAAATAACCCAAGAACTGCATTCCCACTGAATCCTTCTCTGGAAGCAATGCTGAACAGGAGAGATTGTTCTTGTACTATCAATGCAAACATTTTTAAGGGTGATAAAGGTCCTAACTAGTGACTCTGGATAGAGAATACTCTTACTGGATACACAGGTTTACTTTTTGTTTGTTCTGGAATAAAATATAGTGGTTTCTGTAGTTGCAGTGAAATAGCAGGGAACAGTCTGGTAAAAAAGACTTCGCATTAGCACCCAACATTATCAGACTGTTCAACTGACTTCAGTGGGACTTCTGCAAACTTCACGCCTGGGAGCAGTTTAGGGGCTTGAGATTTACCAGCCCGGCTGCACTTAGGCAGTTGGCACTGAACTTCAGTGCGATTTTTGCTCACAGAAGGAACAAGTTAATGAAACAGATCCTATTCCTGTGGTTTTGGCTACTGTCAGGTTATCAGACCTATGCAAAACATTTCTGATCTAAAAAAGCATCATTTTGTGAAAAGGAAGGGAATTTAGAAAAAAAAAGAGCCACAATAATCCCACAGTTCTAAACAGTTCCATTAAATTCCCATTTCTGTTTTTACTCCTTGCTATCTTAAATGAGAGGTTAGTCACAAATAACAGAGATGACAACAGAGATGCCAACGTCAGTAAATTCACAACACGCATCCCAAACACAGTGTATTAAGCAAGATGCAAAATGCCATTTTGCTCGAGCCCTTTACTCCTATAAATTTTCACAATATCATTTTAACTATGGATTTAATGGCATTTTCAGGCATTTCATTTTGATTAAAAAAATTAAAAATACCACCAGTAAAAATATTCTGTTTTTCCTATACCTCAAATACTGCCCTACTGGTATAGATTAGTCAAAACTGAGACTCTACAAAGGTCACCAACCATCACAGAATTTTCACCTGCAAAACACACACCAGCTCATTCTGCCTTTCCACCTCACTCATTCTTGCTTGTCCCACAGCACATCCGAGAGCTGAATGGAGTTAGGTTATTCCATTATCAAAGGAAAGAGCAAGTTCCAGAGCCTGGACACCCTTCCAGAGGATGCTCAGCTGAGCGAGCCCATTTACACTTGTGAGTGGTCATGACTGAACGTCACTGTTAGCTACAGCCAGGACAGTGCTGGGCCCCTTGCTAACCTCGTACCTAAAGAGCAATGTGAGCTCTGCCTACGGCCCTGAATTGTGATACAGTGGGATCAATAATAGATAAAAACCTTCTACTGAGGGAAACTGATATTCAAACCAAAGTAAAGGTGCAACAATGGTATAAAACCACATTTGTCAGGGTCAGGTTACCTTTATGAAAACAGGTTTCAAGCAAGAAAGGAATATTGCAATATTTATCATATATCAGTACCTTCTGTGATCTTTCTGTGTTTACTGTCTCCTATTACTGCTTACTTCAGCAGAGAACTTAATTGGTTTAGAAGAAGTTGGTCACTTCGGTCAGTTTACAAAATAACCTGTAGAGACTGTCTAGTCCATGTGGCTATCGAATACTAGAAGGTAGCATAAGGCTGGTTGCCTTTGTTAGTGATATATTTGTTTTTTAGTGATATGGTGGGTGTGCTGCTCCTCATGACTTGTGGGTAAGTTACTTATGACAATTAAGCTGGAAATTCTATAAACTGAAATAAGTTAAAATAATAAAATAGTAAAAATAAGCTAAAATATTAGCCGATGGCACCATGCTTGTCCTGAAAACATCTTATGAATTTTGTGTGAGAATGCATAATGTATGTGTAGAAATATGCTGTTACTCTGGTGAACTTTAAGACAGGAAGATGATGGGGAAGGGAGATGTTTCTACAAAAAATGTCAGCTCTGAAACAGTGAAAACTGTAAAACTGCTCACAGGGACAGAAATACTGAGATATGTCAACACATCAAAGATGTTGGAGGAAGTTTCTATCTGGTTTCAAATATCAGATAGAGAGAAAAGAAGACAACATTGAGTTTTGGTTAGGATTATGATAGATGAATTTTTATAGCAGAGAATATGTAACTTTCAAAGAGACCAATATTCCTTGTGGGAAACAGTAGGTAGAAGTTTTCTTATGTTTTGTAAGGATGCAGGACTCATGAAAATTACCTTGGAGGACCAAACATACATATAAAAATGAAGTCTTACAAATAAGATTTTCAAAGAAGATGACAAGATCATAAAAAAACCCAAAAGATCAAAAAGGATCACAAGATTTCGGCAGAAAAGATCAGCATATTTTGGCAAACTGTAGCAGTAGTATAAAAAAAACAGGATACAATTCAAAAAGTGCAAGCACTGGATTTCGGAGCCAGGTTAGGCAAGCGTTCATCAGAAAAAAAGATTTGGGGCTGAGAAGGGCCTGGAAAGTGGGAATGGAAGAAACGCTGACAAATGAAGTAATCCTTCCACTCAGCAGAGACCAAGGCTTAGCCGAGGGCTGCATCTAGTCCTGGATTTCAGGCTCTGAGAGACAGATGACCTAAAAGAGAGATAATCCACTCAGAGAAACCTCAGGAAGAACAATGACAAATCAAGAAAGATGATGAAAGATTTTCTGACCCTCTGAGAAAAGACTGAAAAGATTTTTTTGTCCAACTGAAAGAAATGCTGCTATGATTATTTTCAAGTGTGTTAAAAGGCAGCCTCAAGAAGAGACTGTGAACTGTTTTCCAAAACCTACTGTGGACTGAATGGAAAATATTTGGTCTCATATCATAAGGGAGACTAGATATTACATATAAATATTCCATACCAGTAGGAATAGCTAAACACTAGAATAGATTGCCTGGAGAATTTCCATCATTGGACTGAAGGAACAAATGAGACAAGCATTAGAATAGCTGCAGCCCAACCGAGCCCTTTGGCTGGGGAGAGGGATTTCATTGCCCTGGGAGGTCCCCTTGAGGTCCCTCAGCTGTGATCCTGCGGTTACTCAATAACCCTGGTAGCTTCAGGAATGAGAACGCTGATCAACTGAGCACCGGCAATATTTGATAATAAAGATAGAGAGGTATTTCTTAAAGAATGTGTTACCTGAGAAAATGATTCACTTCTCAGCCACAGAAGATCTAAAACTCTCCCTTGGAACCAGATGATACAAAGTACATTATTATGTTGTTAACTCATGCTCATTTTTCACAAGAGAAATGACAAGCTGGAGTCCTAAAAGGGCCCCAGTCTGATAACCCAACCCAACCACCTTGCTGTTTGGGATTGCACATCACTGCCTGCCAGGGCAGCAGCCTTGGTGCCTTCCTGTAGATTGCTGACAACAGTAAGAATACAGAGATGGCATGAAAAATAGTCCAGTGTTTCTTCTGAGGTCATACTACAAAGGGGATATGCTTCATTATACCATTTTTTTTAATGGAAGAATTACTTGATCAGAATGCGTTACAGAGCACTATGAATCATTCTCCCATTAGAAGAGGAAGGTGTTGCAGTGATTGCCTAAGGAATTCAGTCTTTGAGTACCCTTGAAGCCATGTAAAGTGTTGGCTGCGCTGCGGCCGCTCCATGCCCTGCTCCCGGGCCGTGCATCCCGAGCTCCCTGGGCCGGGACAGCTCCCACGCCAGGGAGGACACCCGGGAACAGTCCTGAGCACAGCAGCAGCCCCAGCTTCCACACTGGGCTCAGCTCTGAACCCGCAACAGCCGCTTCAGGGGTACCTGGACATCCTGACAATTCCCGTCTGCTTGTTTGCAGGCATTTTACTTTAAGAATATCCTTCCTGATAGTACACACCATGTTTCCTAACATATTAGAAGCGTTGCAAATATCATGCCTTCAGTTTAGCACCCGTTTACAAAATTTGGGGTACTTCTGTTTTTTTGTAGGGAAAACTGGATTTTGATTGCTGCAGACAGATACTGATAAACACTGTCCCAGGGCAGCAGAACATCTCAGCAAAGATGCCGGTATTTCATGTTAAAACTTTTTGTTACGTATTTCTCTTCAGATCTCTCCACAACACTTCCTCAGTTGCTTTGTTACAGTAAAATCTGGTAATAATTATCAAGCACCATACACACTGTTTACAATAGAGTCATATTTCTTTCTTCTTTTTTTGCATAAAAAGTAAAATGTTGCTGAAAAGTGCCCAAGCGTCTGCTACGCTCCATGCCAATACAGCAGCTCAGCCAAATATGCAGAGAAAAGTTTGCCAAATAAAAGAAAACATAACAAATTGGTAATGGTTTCTATCTTGACAGAGAATGAAAATTATACCTCAATGTGTGGCCACTCATGTGGACACATAAAAATGTCTGAGGGGCCATCGTTTCACCTCAGATAACGCACCCTGACAGCAGAGCAAAGCAACCCGGTGCCTCTCGCTCCCCACGGGGGCAGCAGCCACGAGCTACCAAAGGGGCTGCAGGTACCGCCCCGCGCGCCGGCATCGCACCCGCCTGCGCCCCCCGCTCACACTGCTGCCTGGCTAATTAACCACACGTTAATTAGAGTTGGTGTGTTCTGAGGAGTGGATTGGAATTAAGGTGCAATGGATTTTTAATGTGAACTTGCAATTGTTAGCTCAAATCAGCTAATCCAAGACATGAAACTTACCCCAAAATGCAAAATATAACTCTCCAAACGATTCTAGCAGCCCTTACCAGCTTTTGGAAGAATGCTCTATGTGTTTATATTCAATTTGCCAAATATGTTATTTAGGCTCAATTTAGGTTTAGTATTTCTTTAAAGAAAGACCAAGACTCATCTGTCTGTAAATTAAATGTGTACATTTACTACTCTGTAAAACTAATAATATGACCATGTTAATTACTAGGCTCTTACGTGACGTCACATTATTGCAAATTTTCCAGTTAGTGCAATTTTGATTGAAATGTTATTTTCTGATCAAAATTACAAGCAACACTTTAATTTGAAATGGTAACACTCTTCCCTCAGTGCAAGCTACGCACAGGGAAAAGAACTACTGCCACCAATTAGATGTCAACAGGTATTAAAGGAACAGCAAAGATGATGACTAAACTCTACAACCAGTTATATCATTGTGTCAATAAAATATCTGACATAAAAGCCAGGTTCATGGATATGGAAAAGCTGCAGGCTTCTGGGGGGACTTCAGAAGCCCATCACGACCAAAGAACGACCTCAGTGTATCAGTAAAGCCAGAAGGCCTCATCATTTATGCTCTGTGTAATCCCACTGCCTCACAAGCTGAATGAGGCCTAAGATAGGAAAAGCACTAATGACAGAAGACTAAGTGGCTTAATGCAGCAGCCAAAGTAAATTTAGAATAGTAACTAATTATTAGTAGAAGTTATCCTGAAAGAAGTAAGATTTAAAAACTATTGTTTTCTGTTTTTAGAAACAAGATCCACAGCAATGTTCTGATTTATCTGTTGAAATGGCCAATGAATATAAGCAAAGAATAAAAGCAGAGAATGCAAGACTGTGTTTCCTCTTTTCAATCCAGATAATGGAATTGTCACAAACTAGAAAGAAAACTTTAATACATTACATTAATATTAAAAAAAATACATTAAAAAAAATACATTAAAAAAAATACATACAAAATACATTAATATTAAACTACCGCACAACTCTTCTTACATCAAAACCAAAAATGGTTGATGAGATTTTAAAGCTATAAGAAATGCTCAGTTCTACGTGGCGGCAGAATGAAGGAGAAGATAAACAATAAAAATCAATATGATAAATGATGATGATCTGTTTGATCTGCTGTTTGCTGTTTTGAAAGAATCATAGGATTTTTAACAAGCCACTTGATGTCACTTTATTTCATTGATGAAAATGAGAAGACGTCTGTTAAAATTAAAGCAGACTACATAGACATACTGAAAAATAATATAAATACACCCATTACTTACAGAAGTACTTACAGAAAAATTTAACTTCAGGAACTGCAAAGATGCAGAAATATGCAGATAAAATAACCTTATTTACTCATAATGATGTCCTAATGGAAAACTAAGTCAAAGAGACAAGTAACCAAATGTGCTGCTAACAAGTGAAATGGCAATAAATAGGTTTAAACCAAAACAAAATTAAAAAGGCTTAACTAAGCTGAAGGATGACTCTGGACTGCAAAATGAACTAAAACTTAGGAATGTTACTTTTCCTCAAACTGATAAAGTGTAACAACCAAAAATCAAAATCAAAAAACTTACCATCCCTCATCATTTTCCCCTTCAGGTTCAGAAACCTCATTTTCAGGAGTTTCTTCAATTGCCTGGGTTAACTTTGATTTAAAGCGGTCCAAGAGCGCTAGTGTCTGAAATTAAATATATGGTTTTAGTGAAGATATTTTTTTAAACAACAATATATACAACACCTCTAAATCGCTGTTACTTTAAGATCAGTTCAATTTCAGAGAAATGGTTTTGATAAAGAAACAGAGGGACAGGCAGATGAACATGCTGGTTGAAAAAGATTTCCATTTACCACGCTGGTGATCAGGTACAGCATGCAGACTGTGGGCACCGCTCAGGTTCAGTGCCTGAGAACTGGCGCTGATTTTTTAAACTGTGCTGACTAGATAGGTAAAAGCATAATTGTCCACATCTTATCCTAAATATTCCTGTTTCTTCCTGCAACATTATTAATTCTCCAGGAAAAACAGCAGCAGCTATGACACAAGACCAAAAGCTCTTCGGAAAGTTTTTACTGTTAATATATTAACAAATTTTAAGTTTACTCATTCTCATGGAATATGAGAAATCCTCAACACGGAGGTGCAATTACTGTGTCTGTAAGTGCTTCTAGGGCCATCTACTGAGTTCAAAATACGTATTCAAGAAACTTGCTGCTGTCCATACCAACTAAAATAGTTGATAAAGCAATGCTGGCCCCAGCAACAAATTTTGCAGTTTGAAACTTTCATTTTCTTCTAGTAAAACAATCCAAAGCATAAATTACAAATGATTCACGCTTACAAGACCTACACTGACTTTTATACCCTGTACACTGAAGATCATTTAAATTCTACGTTGATACTTTTTTTTTTTTTTAAGTCTTTGTCTTGAATACAACAAACCCCTTAAAGTCAGGAGTTCTTGGGCTGCACAGCCAAGCTCAGTGCTGTGTGTCTCGAGTTTGTTCCATGAATGACACGGCTGGAGCAAACCTCACCACGTCCCAGGTGCCACCTGAGGCTCGTGAAGTACAGCGTGTTTCTCCTCATCACCCAAGAGTAGATTTAGATTACATGGGATTATATCCCTAAGTCTTGGGATGGGAGAGGGACCACAGGGCTCTTCCAAAAAAAGGGCAGACTGGAAGAATAATTTGCACAGCCTACAGCTTGCTGTTTTGCTGATATTCGAGATGTTCCTAGAAAGGAAAGTGTCAGGGAATAGGTGCTTGTCTGAATTTATGTGGCAGACTGCATTTGATCTGCAGGCGATAGCTTGGCCACCTATGTTGTAAAACACCTCTGTATAGCTGTTTAGTTTTGTTTGGTCAAGTTTTTCAAATTTAAAAGAATAAAAATCAAACAAGAATAGAAAACAGAAATAGGAAATACCAGAAGTGTTCACTGGAGTCAAATTTCCTTCTGGGAGCAATCTTAACTTTAGGAGTTTCCTGGCTTTTGAATTCTTTCAAAAACATATTTTAGTACTGCCAATAGTGGGTTTTGGAGATTTTTTGCATTTATTCTATTTCCTGTTTAATCTTCTGTTTAAGATTGGGGAGAGGAAAATTTCAAGAATATTTTGAGCCTGCATATCCTACAAGTGCTATAGCTTTCCACCCTACTGCAAACAAACCTCATACCCCCAACGTCTGCGATGGCCCCTTTGCCCAAGCCACCACACGAGAGCAAACTAACCTCTGCTTACACATTTTCTGCCCAACCAAAGCCACATTCCATGTGTCCTGCCTATTTTTGTCTGGTGCCCCACTCCTGAATATACAGATCCGACTATAGGAATAATTTGGGAATATCTTAGTAGGTGTTTGTACAGTAGGTGATTGGATGCCTTCACGAAAGCCATATTTCCCTACAAATTCACGCTGGCACTAATGTAAGGTTAGGATTTCCAGTGCTTCTGTACGTCTCCCCTTTTTAACTCTTGTACAGGGGGAGGAAAATAGCATTGTGGTGCAGGACCCAGTAGGAGAGATGAGGAGAAGAGAGGCCCTTTGCAAGTGAAAGGGATTACAAAGAACTAGATTAATTATTGCCTAGTAGTGGTTTTAAGTCCCCAGTGCAATTTGCCAACAGAGGCTTGGTGCCCTTTGATTCAAAGTTAATGCGTTTTTGAATTTACAAAGTTTCCAAAAGCTTCTTAGTTTAAAGCTATGTGTATAAAGGTTTTTCAACCCCCTGCTTTGAAGTTATTAGGCCTCAAGTTTCCAAAGTCTTTCAGCTCCAGCAGTTGAATATGAACATCCTCACTGCTCAACTGGCATGCTCTTATAAACATATGCATCAGACTTTAGATTAATGCTATTTCCCCTTCTTGGCAGTTTAACATATATGTAGCAGGTCCAAACTTTGCCATTTCAGAAAAAAACCCAAATATTTACATCAAACTTACCATTGCTTATATTTCCATACTAAAGTCTACATACATCCAAACTGCCTTTCCATACAAAAGCAATTATATTTTTTTATACAGTGCAGCTAGAAGCTATTTTTTGTTGATTTCATAACATTCAAACATAGGGATGAATTTAATCTCTTTAAAATATAAGTTGAAATGTAAAGTATACAGCTTTTTCAGCAAGCATGCATACTTCTGTCCCAATGTTATTTTATGGGAAGCTACAGAGCCAAGGAAAGCACTGTAGAGAAATGCAACTCTTGGTAAACGAAATCAAGAATAGCTCTGCACAGGTAGTTTTTCATTTTCATTTTTAACGACTAAACTGATAGCACTTTCACATATAAAAATTGGTGAGTTTTGATGGGGATGCTTAGAGCATAGAAAGGTCCCTTACTTGCGCACCTGAGTAATCCAAAGAGGGGACTGAAGCGCATGAAACACCTCTCCTCCCTTTTTAATGC
>JAVCKT010038395.1:0-18574 GCA_032273925.1 Rhynchotus rufescens
CTGATACCATGTGTGTATAATGTTCTGAAGAACTGGGAGTTTGTCTTTGACTCGAGCGCTGGTAAGAGCAGTACTAAAATACGGGGTTCATTAATAGGTCCTTTTAAAAAGGAAGTTGGAAAGTCAGAAGGGGTGTAGAAGAGAACCCTCAAAATGATTCTGCTACTAAAGATAATGCTTTACAGTGAGAGGCTTAAAGACTCAATCTATTCAGTTTATCAAAAAGAAGATTGAGAGGGGACTTGATTACGCCGTATAAGTACCTTCATGGGGAAAACAGACTGGGTACTAAAGGGCTCTTTAATCTAGCAGAGAAAGGCATATGAAGAACTAGTGTCTGGAAACTGAAGCCAAACAGATTCAAATGAGAAATTAGACACAATCTTTTACCAGGGAGGCTGATCAATCGTGAGACAAATTACTAGGGGAAGCTGTAGAATCTCCCTCTCTGATAGCCTCAGATCAAGCCTGGATGCTTTTGGGAAGACGTGCTTTAGCTAAACACAAGTAACAATTTAGTCAAACAGAAACCCTCAAGCTCAACACAGGAGCAAACTGATGAAATGTAATGGCTTATGATACTCAGAAGGTCAGACTCTAGTATGATCTAATGAGTCCCTTCTGGCCTTAAAGTTTGAGAGTTCATGAATCTATCATAACAAAAATAGTATTAATAGGAATATTATTAACAATATACTTTTTGATTTTTTATGTTTGTCTAGAATTTGAAGGGTCAAATCCCAATTAAGGGATGCTGCCTGGAGTAGCAGATTAGGCTGTGGTAGAAAGGAGTAGAGTCTGAGGCCGTTGAAATTCTCTGTTTGGTTAAGGCCCTAAATGGAGATGACTTCTGCTTCAGCACTGTTGTCTTGAGAGGGGATAGCTGACTAGATGTATCCTTAACCTCATAGCTGCCATGTTTGGTCATTTGATGAGGTGATACTGCCCTCATAATCTCTGAAATAGGACCACACCAGCGAGCCTCCTATAAGTTGCTTTTCTACAAAAGCTGTTTCTGAGGAAGGGCAGTACCCATGGCCAGTGGAGCCCTTCTATACACAGAGGGTCAGGCAGAAGTGATTAGTCAGAGACAGGAACCTATCTTTGTCAGTCATTTCTGAAAAACATATTTGACTATGATATTTTAGCTTGAAAATAGGCTGCTTTATAGAGAAGATGTGCCATCAGGTTTTAGATGAAAATTTCACAAAGATATAAAATACACTCATTTTAAGTTTATGTACGCCTTCTCCCCCTTGACCTGGTAGTGACCTTTTATGTCACTAGCATCCATTGTCTATCAATGTAAACACTTCTAAGTAATCTTTTATTTGGCATATCCTGAAAACAACTCACAAGAGAGAAACATTGCAAAATGACCGTAATTATGGACTTGAATGCTTTTCTCCAATAGCTTCAGGACTGGGGCATTAACATTATCTTTGGGACGTCCTTTGCAGGCAGAAGTTAACAAAGTTGTGGAGTGAAGTGGAATAACAGTGGAGTAAATTGCAGTTCTAGTGCTCAGCTTTTTTTAGAGCATTCTCTGTGGTGTTTGGGAGGAGATCAAGACTTTGCTTAGCTTGACTGCAATTTTCCTAACTTTCTAACTGGAAAAAAGACATGCATAAACTTAGATCTAAAGTATTATCCAGCTCTTTTCTCATTTAAGAATTTAATATATTTTTGTCTGTCATTTTGTAACCACTTTTGTTTTGTCTATCATTTTGTCTATCATTTTGTAACTATCATTTTGTAACTATTCTAAAAGCAGAAATTCATTGCACATATCTGAACATAGCACTGTAGATCTTGACATTTCCAAAAACACACTCTTAACAGTTTTATCAGATATCTAAAGGATAGATCAGCTATTACTAAGCACATTTATTTGCCTTTGCAAGCATTATTCTTTGGGGACTGTGACTTAACATATTTTTTTTTCAAAAGAAAATATACCTTTGCTATGGTGTAGATAAAAATTAGCATTGTTAGTTTGAATTTTTATTTGTGTGTGTGTGTATGTGTGTGTGTAAACCAGTCTTGAGAAAAAGCCCTTGGACATCTTGTGTTCTGTTTTTACTTCTTTTTTCTTAATTTTAACATGTTTATGCCTTTCTCTTTTCTAACTTGTTCACATTTCTTTACACTGTCATTGCAAACTCAGCTATGTTAAAATAATTTAAAAGTAGAAGAAGACTTCTCACAGCAAACCAGGAAAAGAACAAGGTGAACAGTGTTTTAGTGCATCCTTCAAGGCATTAGTATCTTGATTCTGGTTCTCATATTGGGCTTGAGATGATGGCAATTTCATTGGGCTCCCTTGAGCTTCATTGGGTGGCATTTTCATTTAATGGGCTCCATTGTTGCAACTGAAGAGCACGGTCGGGCACCAGAACTGCAAGGAAAAAAAAAAAAAAGCAAACGTTTTCACTTCCCCCTCTTTCTCTCAGAAGGAGGAGGCTTCCTCCACAGTAGCATTGCCCTTGTACTCTGTCCATAGTTGCTTCACATCACTCCAAAAATTCTCAGAGGAGATTCTGGAAATCTGATTAATGCAATTTCAATTTGAGATCCTTGTGCATTGCTACAGTCATTTTGTAAAAGAAATATGCAGAAAAATGACTCCTCTCCAAGGCAAAGCTAGGAGGACATCAGCAACACTGTCAGCATTTCAAAAATGCATAGTGTAGCAAGTACAGCAGGAAAGCTATATGTAAAGATTTTGCACCTTAGGAGAGCTAAATGTGTGTGGGAGTGCATCCTTTTTTCCCTTCTTTTTTTTTTGTCAAGAACATTTCGTAGGTGCTGCTGTTCGATATGAATGATGCTCATTTCCCCATGGTTTGCAGTTTTCATGACCTTCAGTTTAACGCTTTTGCTCAAGGTATGACATGCAACATCCCTCTTCAAGTATGATCTGAACCAACTCTATCCCTAACCAGTATCTTTTCCTCTCAAAATAAAAGATCCCTAAGATTATTAATCTTAATGAGGAACCATTAAAAGAAGAAAGCTCATATATTTTTTGAATCCCACTTTGCCACCCATTCCTCAGCAAATAGTTGTTTAAACATGTTAGATATCTGTAGGATTTTTGACTGTTTTGTAATTCAAAGAAATCGTTCAGTGCAGAGCTGCTCTTTTGGTTAAATATACATCATAAATACACAGGAGAACATATTATAGATCAGCTGTGGTTACAGTGAAGGCCTTGCATTTTGCACAGCCTAACTTTTTGTGACTGTACGTCTTCCAACAGCCTGATGTTGCATTCATTTAGCTAGCACTGGAGCTTTAACTTCTCCATCCACAGAGGTAAAGGTAAAGGCAGGAAATGCCCAGTTCCCAGGTTTTCATTTGTACCTGCCCTCGCTCTCCTCCCTGGACTTGGCTGTGATGCAGTGGCTTAAAGAGGAAGGACAACGGAGCACCAGACTTCAGTGGAGGGGCACAGGTACCTGCCAGTGGTTAATTAAATTAACACTGCCTGTCTGGAATGCAAGGTTTCATTCTGAATTTCCTTACATATATGGATTGGATTTGCAGCAACGTAATTATATAAAAGCATTTTTGTGCCGGAGTTGAGGACACTGAGATGATTCTTGACTACATTATATATCTGCACACATTTTTAATCAACAGAAATGCATATCCATTTTTAATGTTTGTAAAAAAAAAAAAGAAAAGGAAAAAAAAAAAGTCCGTCTGGTTCATAAGCAAGTTTATTTTATCAGTGCCAAATATCTGCTCATGCTAATCATTTGAGTATCATTGTCTTTTTATTTATAAAATATGGGCTATGAACAAACTCTGATGTTATTTCAGATTAAAAAATGCAAATGACAATCCTTAATCTCTAGTCTTTCCAGGTTTCGAATAAGTGCTGACTTTCCAGCAAAGCAGAAAGCTCTTGGCTGTTATTTTCTTCTGCTCCTGGTTCATGTTAAACTTGGGGAGTCCTTTTCCAGCAACCTTCCTAAGCAGTGTCATTCTGGGCAGGCCTGCTCTAGCCCATTTTGTTACTGTGAAAGAGGGAACAGCGCAATGTACAAACCCTACCTATTGCTGGCTTTAAAAGCTCTGAAAACCCTGTGCAGGGGGACAGTGGCTGCCCCCCTCGCAAAACTTGGGCTGCCCATGAAAACTGAGTAAAAATTAACTTCCATCCTGCAACCACCAGGCAAACGGAGGAAATTAAATCATTTGCATCAGCTCTGGCTATATCTGCTAAATATTTTCGAACCGTTCTCAGAAAGAGAAGCAGAAGGCAAGCTTGCAATGAATGGAAACAATAATGGTCAGTAGCATGTGTTGCACGTTATTTCAATGGGGAGTAATTTATCACTTCTGAAATAAAAGCTGTTTATTCTTGTGTTTCACTGTCTGTAACAATCTTTACAATTTATCTGTGAAAAAGTGAGAAACTGTACCGCCATTAGCATATGAATGCTTGACACATCAAATTGGCTGTACAATAACAGAAGGACATTTGCTATTGGTGTATGCACACAGACAAAGCAGCCATTTTGAAAAAAAAAAAAAAAAAAGAGGGGGGTGGGAGAAGAAAAAAATGAAACCGTGCGGGGTGTTTAACCCCTTCCCGTCCCCCGTCCCGGTTCACACGGCCGCTGCGAGCCCCCCGAGCCCCCGCGGGCCCGCGGCCTGGGCGCCAGGCCCGGCGCCCGCCTGGCCTACGGGGGAAGGCCGGAATGAAACGTCGCCCGCGTACAGTTCTGTTCCGCGGCAACAACATAGCGGGCCGTGGGTCAGATGTGTGAAACTATTTCTCAAAGAAGCCGCATACATAATTGAGGCCCTATGAAGGGCTCTCAGTTGAAGTTGCCAGGCTACATTCGTTTCAAAAGCAGAGCCATTTGTTATCAAATTTAAATTAACTCTCTCCGCACTGAGCCCTGCGCTCGCAGCCCAGCTTTTCAAGCGGCGCTCGCTCCCCGAGGCAGGAGGGATTGTGGCTGCTCGCCGACAATGACGTTGGCCCACAAAGGACGCGGCCTCACCCGTGTTGAGGCCTGCGAAGCAGCAATCTGAAAAGCTTCCTTTCTGAAGCCCATCGCCGTGCCTTGCTCTCCCGTAGGAGCCGCAGCCTTCCCTTGTTTTGCACCCATTCTTTTCCTCCTCTCTTTAAAGTCACCATTTCAGCTTTAATTTGGAAATAAATTAGGAAATCAATATTTGCTGGTGTTTTCCTTTTGCCCCTTTTTTTTTCCCCTCAAGAACACCCCAGCTACCTTCACCAAATATTTTGTTTAACCAGACAAAACCAGCAGCTCGCGAGATGTTGGTATTGTTCAGCTCCCCCCATGGCCTCTGACAGTTGGGTTTGATCCTGTAGCCTTTACTTGCAGTGGCAGCCCTTATGGATAGAGCTGCAATGTGACTTCTTTCTCATACAAAAATTCCTAATGAGCGAAAAGATGTCTGGGTTGCACTAATTATTATTATTTATTATTTATTATTTATTTCTCTGAGCACCCCAGTGTGCTCTGTACTTCCTCAACAGAGAAGAGAGGTTCTTGCCCGAAGGAGCTTGCGCAGCTGCATGGATGTCTTTTAAAAGCAATTTGTACCACTTGATTATGCAGTATGCTATGCACTAAAGGGCAAACAATAAAAATAAATATCAAAAATTGCAAGTACACACCCTCTGAATTGATCAGCATTTGCTCAGTTGATGCCGTTGCTGTGCTTGTGATCTGAAATATTTTATTAGTTGAGTGTCACTGACAAAATATTTGCAGAGAGCACATTTTCTCCCTTGGAAAGAAGTTGCTTGCTAGAAACTTTTACTGGGCAATCTCGGTTCATTCTGAGTTGATGCTGGATCCTCCTGAGCTCAGCAGGAACATAGATATGCTTGAGAGTAATGTGCTTTGGCCCTGACCTGCAAGGGTAGGTCCCTAATCTTCAGGGATCACCACCTTTGAGGGTTTGTTGTACACAGAGCGATCACTCAAAACTTTGCAGCCTCAGCCCCCAAAATAAAAGAACAGGCACTGCAGTGTGTGGCTTCTTTAGCCTCTGTGAGCTGATGAGTGCAATGCAGATTTGGAATATCAGTAATAAAGTCATACAGTAGAAGAAAAAGGGCTACCTTGCAATCTGCTCACAGATATGACAAGAGATGAAGAAATGGCTAAATTTATCAAATAAATTATTCATTGTGAATTATTTGCTCTATCTAGCCTTAAATTAGGTTTACTCAGGCTAATCAGCAAAGATATGCCAACAATTAAACCCACAGAACACCCCAGTCACATACACTGTGTGTGTGCCTGAATACATCGTCATGCAGTAGAGGCTTTCTAAACAAGAAAAGGTGTATATACACTTCGGTAAATTCTGTATGGAAAACAATTACGTCATTTTTTTCTGTGTTTTTTTTTAAATATTAAAGGTTTATGATTTTAAAGCTTTTAAACCTGAGATTTGAAAGCAATTTAATTTTATATTTCTGTTTCCATTTCTCTGATAAATTGGAGACTAGCTAAGAGTAAGACTTTTACTCTTGCTAAGCTGAAAAGACTGAACTAAATATAGCATTCTTAACAACCTCAGTTTTTCCTTCTTGAAACATAAGCTTAGGGCATTTAATCTACATCCCTTCATCAACATAAGATGTTGATTTGTTAGAATCAAGTCAAGCCTGTTGTAGCTGTTGACATATAGGCTAGTAAGACTGATTGAATTTCATCTTTGTAGTCTGTGAATGGAAAGAGGACTTAGTTTTAGAAGAGACAATTAAAATAGCACTGAAGACTGTGTTGTGAAATTAAAATAATTTTTTCCCATGCAAAATAGGCAATCAATACTGTACTATTTGTATGTGTAAAGATAAAAGTGTTTCTTAAAAAATTAGTGGCTACCTCAAATTGTCTACCACGTTAGAAAGTGATCCTTCGTATAATGTACAAATATTTTCTGAAATGTAGGCGGCAAAGGTAAATTGAATTAAAAAGTGAGGACGGTAAAGTTACACAATTCAACATTTGCCTTTTGATTCCTTAAAGAAAGACATATAGCACAGACGTGCTCCCACACAGCTCTGGATATTATTGTAAAACTACAAGCCATTTGCTTATTTAAAGCTCTATGCAGCTAACAATACCAGAGGGCTAGTAAATCCTACCAAGCACTCTTTGAGAATCTTGTTTATTTACTGGTGGAAGTAATGTAGCATACTTGTGTATCCATGACAACACTGTAACATGCCAGAGCAGTACTAGGTCTTTTCTTGCAACTGCAATATGAGATTAAAAGTAAGAGGCTAAATCTTATTAAATCGCAGAAGCTTTTCAAAAGATAAAACATAAAGTTTATAGGAGCATATGATAGTTGTTCATGGTAATATATTTGTGCTATTTCAATGCTTTAGTTTGGGTTCATCCATTGAGTGTAAATAGTACTGAATGGTGAACATACTAGGAGAGATAAAACTTTGCATTTCCTGCTGGAGTTCTCCACAATACACAAAAGTGAATCAACAGTGTCAAGCCTGAATTGTTAAGAATATCAGTTTTAAGGAGTATTAAGTTGGATCATGCTGTAATTTTTATCTTTTCTTAAAAGACGTTTCAGGTTCTTTAGTGTTTTTCATTCTCATGCCAAATACTTTGATTAAAAATGTTATATGATCCAGTGGATTAGCAATGTAATTGCCTATTTATATTTATAAATCCATGCATTCTCTCAGTGCATTTGTGTTTGCTGTGCCATTGATATGTTAGATTGATACGATTGAGATGCAAATTATGTGTATGTGGTGGAATTTAGACGCAAGATGAAAATTCAATTCTTTATAAGCCATTGTTTTATTTACTGTTATTCTTGATTGTGTTACCACTGCCTTGACAGAGGTTGTGGGTTTTTAAGGTTTAGAAAAGCACCTTGAAAAGTTAAAGTAAATTAATGCTGCACAAGCAAATCTTGTGCATCAGTAGATGAAGAGCTTCTTAGCTCTAGGCTCACAAGCAGTATTTATCTCCCTCTAACATTTTAGTAAATAATACAGTTGTCCAAATCCTGGGGTAGTTGTCTGAGCATTCATAGTTTTAAATGAGGAAAGATTGTGATTGAGTGGATCAGATTTCCTCCAGATGTGTTAGTATTTAAACTAATATTTAGAATAACAGATTAATATTCTATATTCTGTTTAGGAATAAGGTTTCTAATTTGAGCTCTTCAATCTGTTGGTTGGTTCAATAAAATTGGGGATGAAGAAGTCCTGGGACAATCAGTAAGCTTTAGCTGAGACCAACCCTTCATTGTACCTTAAAAAAATGAGGTCAGGGTGCGGTAGCCGTAGAAAATTTGCAGAAAACTGTCCTGGGACCACATGGAGTAGCTTCTCATTGAGTTTGGAAATAAGAGCAAACTGAAATGCAAGCAGAGGGGAAAATAAGAAGTAACAATTTTGTGGATTTTCTGTTATTTTCTTTACTGTTCTCAACGCAGTGCGAGTTGGTCACCTTTGAGCAAACAAAACAATATTTGCTTGTTAAATAGCTGCTTCTGCAGATACTTGTTTTTGTCTTAGGCGAGAGACACAGGATTTGCCTTCCTCTTGTTGCCTTATTTTGTCCATCACACTGAAGGGTGGGTGGCAAGGGGATACCTGCGTTATGTTTAGGTGTGTGTCTACCTACACACATAAGCAGAACTGTGAATTTGGGGAGTGAAATAGAATTTTCTCACTGCCTTCTTGGTTAGCATTTGCTCAGATTGGGAGGTCAGGTGGAGCCTTATGCTAAGGCATCCATCTAAGTGATGAGTGATTTGCGCTCTCAAGCAGAGAAAAATGGGTCTCCCACATTTTGGATAAATGCAATAGTTAAGTAGGTTGCTAGAGAAGAAGGGGACACAGATATCAGTTTGAAAGAAAGCAGCAGTTTTCACTCTGTTTTGTGGGGTAGAAAGCTGCGTTGGGCTAGGCTGACGCTGCCTCGGGAACACCCACCGGAGCAGCCTCCCTGGGCTGCACTGGCAGTGCCAGCGGAGCCGATGCCGCGTGGGCTGCGTGTGAGATCCCGAGGGATCCTCCCAGCTCCAGCGAGCCTGAGGCACTTACATGCAGCGAGGGGTAGCTCAGCAGTGTGGCCACTAGGAAGTAGGGAGGCATTAGCCAAGCTGTTTTCCTAGATTCCATCTTTGATACTGGTGCCTAATTTTCATCCATTCCACTTGGAGTGATATTTCTCCTTTTCCAGGTCAGGCTTCACAGGCCATCGCTGTTCTGCTGTCTTGAAAGAATTGCCAGTGCTGTTGTGCAGAAATGTCAGAGAAAACTCTGGAGAACACAGCAATACTTATAAGTGCAATCAAAGCAGAGCTCTCCCTTTTCCCCATGTCGCAAAGAGATAGGAATAGGATCTACATTCTTGAGACAATTCTGTTCATACTGTTCCAGCTGATATACATTAGAATGTAAATATTTCATACAACAGCATTGTTTCCAGAGGCTGGCATTTTCACTAATCATTTATCTCTGGTGATCAAATCTCTCCTGCCATAAGAGAAACGGGATAACACTGTGGTGATACGTCCTATAAGAGAAACGGGATAACGGCATGGTGATACGTCCCTGTTTGTGCCGATTGACCTGAGGGAGCTGCAGAGAAGAGGCTCTGCAGTTAGGAAGGGTGTTGCTGTTGGGGGACTGCAGGGAAGACGCTGTACCTGTGGCCACTTAGAGGCAGATAAGGAATATTACAACCTGCGAGCGGTCCAGCTGGCAGCGATGACAACTGAGGGTTGCTTCCAGGTTCTTTTGGTGTAGTCGGCTAACAGGTATCTTTGGAGCTGATGGGTTTGGGGGCGATTCTGGTAAACACAATGATGAAGCTCGTGTACTCTAGGATACAGAAAAGACTGTGTGAGGATTTTGAAGTACTATTTCTTTCCTATAGGTGAGCTGGGATATTTTGCAGGTTTTTTGTTCTTTTTGAAAGGAATGAATTTCCCAGAATTCTTTTGCGAATATATATTATTTCATTTTAAGCAATGTTTATCAAATAACACCTCATTGTTTACCAAGTTTAACTGCAGAAATGATTAATTTAATCAGTTATTATTATTAAGAAATTATTATTAAGAATTATTATTATTAAGAAGTTGAAAAAAAAGAGTTATTACTTGCATCATGCCTTTACACAATCCACAGATTGTTATTTTAAATTGTAAAAGATCTCCTGTACAAAATATAGCCAGGCTTTGCCTCAACTGTGCCCGAAGATAATGTATCTGTTAGAGCTAATGGAAAGCTAAGGAGGCAACACAGCTTCCAACTGAAGGGTGCCTGAAACTGAAATGAGCCCACCCAGAAATTCAGACCAAGGAAAATATGTATATATCCTCTTTAATTTACTTTCACTTTGTGCTCAAAGTATGTGATTGCTTTGCTCTTTTTAGAGTATTACTGATAGAGCAATTAAATTCTTCCTCAATATGTCTAAACAGAACATTCAAATGACAACAACAAATTATAGAGTTTCCCTTCCTATTTTTATGTCATGGATATGAGACTTACCCTCTGACAGTAGTTTTCATATTCTGCACCTGACAGATAGTGATAATACAGGTAATGTGGCTCAATCTGGTGTTTATTCACGGGAACATTTTTGGCTAGGCTACACGTGTGCTATAGGGTAAGTAGGAAGGGAGCAGAGTAAAGGCTGTAGTGAGATACCACATTGCACTGTATACATAGAGAGAGGCCTGCTCCCCATTCTGGAGCAAATCCTGGCTTTCTAATCACGACTGATACATGCAGCTTATATAAAATACCTGTTCAGCAAAGTGCATACATGCTATTCACAACTTGCAGGACTTGTGGTAAATCTTGCTTATCCTTCCACTCATAGGCCTGAATTCCAGTGCTTGTTCTCAAGGGCCAGGGTTCCCACAGAATATTTAATCCTCATCTTTGCAAAATCAATGAGAAACCCAGCCCTTTACAACAGTAGATTGAAAAGCAAGCAGAGAATTGAGAGAACAAAAAATGAGAGAGAAGTGAAATAAGCTACAAAATAAAAATTAATGTAGACTTCTCAAAAAATACTTTTAAAATGAAAAATATATTAAGAAAGGATAACATAGTATTGCTGTGTATAACATTTGAGACCAAATTACCAAAGACAGACATACTGACATTCTCATATATTGCAGTCTCCCCACAGTTCCCTTTTTGCATCTGCCCTCCATGCTAGTAAGTGCAGGAGAGGATGGTGGTGCAAAATCCAGTTCTGGAGAGTAACTGTGAACATCTGAGCCCTGCAAAGAGAACGAGCCAAGATGTTACCTTCAGTGCATCCTGTTAATTGTCTTTGTTTACTTGGCTTTCTTTGTGCTGTCTAAAAGTGAGTAAGGGCATGGGAGAAATGGAGAGAGAGAAACAAGTTATACACCTGCATTTTTAATCAGTGATATGAACAAAGCTTAGAAAACATAATTATAGAAAATACTTGCATGACCTCCAATTTTCTTATGGTCAGAATGTTCTTCCTATTTGTTTCCTCATCATTTTAACCACCGCAGTGTTTAGACATTAATACTTTGTAAATAGTGGAATATTTCACTCTTTAAGTTAGAGCAACTTATGCAAGTTTTATTCAAATCCAGCCTATTAATAAAGTTTAGTGTGAAGAGCTGTTATTCACTTCAAAATATAGTTAATAAACAAAGAATGTGGTAAATGGTGCATATTATTCTCTATTTGATAACATCTCATTAGATAAATTATTTTAAAAGAACCTCAGATGATAGTGTTGCGTTTTCAAAAGACAAGAAAACAAATTTAGCAGAGAATCCAGATGTTAATTTTGCTGTTGTTCATATGTACATCTGTAACATTTATACAGCAAAAAGACATCAAAGAATTTTAAAAGTTAGCTCATTAGTTACAATTATTCGACTGCAGATCTGAAAAAAGTGTGAAATCTCATTTTAAGAAGAAGATATGTAAAATTGATTTTCAGCTTCCATTTTGTTTGTGGCGTGATGTTTCTGAATCTGCCGCACAGAGTCAGTGATCCCATTACAAAACTGGAAGCAGAATAAAGAGGATTTTGTTGAACATGTCTTTGCTGTTGACACTGTTGACTAGAAACATAAGTCACAAGATGCTACCATAAATTGAGTTGCCATTATTAGCTCTGGGCACAGGCTAGACAGCTAGCAATAGGTAAATCGTAAAAAGATTTATAGATTCTATTTGATTCAGATAAGCATCCAAAAACATTCAGGGCAGATATTGGGATGGGCTCATGAAAACAGGCCCATGTATTTTAGCTGCTGTGCAGAGGCCAGAGCGTGCAGAGACTGACAGAGGTTTCCAGGGCATCTAAGAGCAAGCAAGGGGTGATCAAAGCTGCTGTTTTCACTATGGACGTTTGCAACACGCTTGACCAAAGTATATCCATAGTGCCAAGGTAATGAAAATATAGTGTCATTATATGTAGTTTGCACAGGGCTAATCTGATAACTGCACAGTTAATTATTTCAGAGGATGCCCGTAGGCAAAACTGGAAAGCAACAAATTGGGCTTGTCCCTATTGACTAAACATGTGTCAGAAAGAAAAATGCAAGTCACAGCTGCAAACAACATTTCAGCCTGGCCCTACTCCAAAAAAAAAGATCAGGATAGAATACCTGCTTCGGAAGTGCCTTGGTTGGGTTGCTGTTTTTTTCCTTTTAATGGTCTAATTCTGAAAGCAGTACAAATTCTTCACTACCACTGAAGTGTACCAGAGTTACATTTGTACATCTAGACCTTTGATGTTTTCTCAAATTCACCATGTACTGATGTAAAATATTTTTGTTTTGAAGATGATAGTACATGCTAGAGGCACATTGCAGATACCTTGCAAGGATCTCACAATCCCAAAATACGCATAGGCAAACTCAGTTTTACTATATAATGAAAACAGCACATTATGAAATTTGATAATTCAGGATACCCAAGTAACTTTCATAAGAAATGAAACTAAAAGCCAGTTTGCAGACTTTCAAGAAGTTTCATTAGGACTCAGTATCGCTGCATTTAATTTCAGATTGCTGCTGGTAAAGTGCTCTTTCCATTTTCAAATGCTTAAATAGCAAGCTGTGTGCAATTTTACATTGTAACTTCTTCCTTCATATATACTTTTTTCTCAAATTCTTCACTGTGTTCTTGCTATCGTTTTGATCATGGAACAGAGAGAATTTCAGAAAGAAAAGCAATTTTAAAATTCATAGGCAATTTTTTTCTCCTTTCCATATATAGGTTTATTATAGCAAAGCTGCGTTTAATACAGACCTATGGATGTAGGAAAGTTTTCTAGATGTTTTGTTATATTTTTAAATTGGCTTCATGGTATTTATAGAAGAATTTACTGCAAGAGTAGAGGATATGACTCAACATTTAGGATATCGGGTACTTTGGTTAATTTGCACACATTAACATACTTAAAAGCAAAAGGCCAAAATGTTGAAACTTAGTTACCTAAAATTAGTCACTTAAAGTGCTATCGCACCATTTATAGCCAGTCTAATTTTAAAATCTGTGAATTCCCCTAACCTCCACTGGATATTTAGAATGTATTAATGAATCAGCTTTGATGCTGTTTAACTGAATAGCCTATTTATAGTATATACAAAAGAAAAAATTATTCTGGCCTTCATTTTGCATTGCATATGTTCTTAATCAGTTTAATTAGTCTGGACACAGTTACCCAAAAGCAAACTCTAAAGTGGCTAATTGCTCTGTCTGCGTGTATTCTGAATACTTGCATAAATCTTACTTATTTTACAACACTAAATCTAAAGACACTTAATTATAAATCTTGCAGAATATATTCCACTCACTGAAAGACTACTAAAGAGTCAATACGTTGCCTGGGAACTGTAAGCAGCAGCTTCACCCCTGGAATAGGCTCAGTGAAGTAATTAATGATATTTGGATATATAAACACACACACATGCTTGTTCTCTGCTTATCAGACAGTCTAAGTTCAGTGGAGTTATTCTTGATTTACTTCCATGTGACACCAGGCTTCATAGTTATGTGACATGAAAATGTTATTTGCATTAGTCAGAATACAAATATTAGTCTAAGCAAATGCACAAAAATTCATCTCTTGAAGCCTGCAGGGTCTTGAGTTCCTTGGACTGTCTTCAGGGGGGAGTAGAAGGAAGCTCTCTTCTCATAGCGGGTGCCTTTCTCTCGCTGCGTCAGGTTTTCTTTGCCTTATTTTAAGACACCACATGCTTCAAGAACTCTTTTTTAAGCTGTATGAAAGTGATATGTATATATATATATATATATATATATGGTCTATCCAAGAGCTCACATGGTATGTTTTTTTGAAGCTATTGTTTTGCTCTATACCTCACCACAGAAGTAAATTACAGCTACTTTTATATATATATATATACACTGCTCTTAAATATAATTATCTCTCTTCATTTTTTATAGTAAAAATGGAGTTTAGAACTGACTCTCGACACTAGATGCACATTTGGCAGGAGGCCAAGGTGAATCAGAATAAACAACCAGAAGAAAATGCCAAATACAAGAAAATAACAGCAACTTAATATGATTTAATACCAATAAAGTGGTTAAGGTTAGTGGAAACAATCCTTGATCTTTTCTTCTTCTAATAAATTAAAAATGATTTTATAATACATTATAGCTAGGGTAGCTTCCTCCAACTAGGGCCATCCATCACAGCGTAGATAGAAACACTAGTTTTTGTCCACAACATGGTAGCCAACCTCTTGAGCAAGACTAGTGGCTGAAGACAGAGAAAAAAAGCTCTGTGTCCTCCACTGGAGCAGGTTCAATGTCGTATCCCTGCATTTTTAATATGATTTCCATTGTGTTCTTTTATGTCTTTCATCCCCACAATGGATACACAATGACTGCTTCATCCCAGGATTTCTCTTGAGATTCATTGAAGGAAACAGTATTTTTCCAGACCTATGGAAAAAAGAATTGTCTGACCGAGAACTGTAGATGGTCAGACTGGGTCTGAAAGGGGAGTCAGTTGTATATAGCACTTTTATGATCTTTTTAGGTCCTTCCAGGGCAGTGAGGACACAGGAGGAAAAAGAAACAGTGATTACCAGATCTTTTTCAGATGTGAGTCTATCATATGACTGGATCTGCAAAGGGTTTTTGGACTATACATTGGCTTCACAAACAGCCATACCTTTAGATACGTAGGAGCTCAGTTCCATAGCACTGAGCTACGTAAGAGTCTTCCCATGAGAGACATTGAGAGCCAAAGAAAGCCAGAGTGCTGCTCTGCCATCAACTCTTCCCTTCCTGTCTCTTCTCAGTGCAAAATGCAGCAGTTTAGATGCAAAGAACTGAGAGGATCTCCCACCCTGGGGTAGCTGGAGTACAGTTTAGACCTGTGTTTGAGAGTAGCTATGGGTAAAATTCAGCAAAGCGAAGGTGAGATGTAAGCAGGTACACTCTGTGCATAGTCTATGCAAACTTGTCAAATAAGAGGTGGCAAGGATCAGTGACTTTACCACTGTTTTTTATTCAATCTGATGGGTATTTTATAGAAGATTTTGAGATGGACAAAGATGAGAAGGCTCGAAGAGGAGGCAGTAAATGAGGAGGAGTCTTACTGGACTTCATATAGAGAAGGGCATCTGTACAGTTTGGTGCGAGATACCGAAGTTCAGACTATGCCCCTACTTACGCATTATGATAAGCTTAGTACCTAATGACTTTCTCAATTAGTTACTTGCAAAGTAATGATGTCAGTGCTGCTGTAATATCAACACTATGGAAAAACATTCTGCTATAATTTACTGTCTTCAAATGGAGAATAAAAGTTGAAGTTATTTATATTGAGTTAACAAAATGATCCCAGAAAGATACTTAAGCTTCCATTTAGCTCGTCTGATGTTTAAAATCAGGTGGTAAGCATTTATGTTCACACATCTGCTGCTCGATCTTATTATCATCATCATCATCATCATCATTTCACTTGAACATAATTACTCTTTATGTAATGTATAAATTTAAATACAATCTGTAATGGCATTTTAACAATGTCTGAGAAGTAAATACTTACTTTCCTTAGCCTGGGTTAAATGATCTTAGCAAGTAAGTAAACACTGCATGAAGATGGAAACTATTGTTTTACAGTAGGCAGGTGTTAAAAATGAAAAAACAAAGACAATTATTGACAGTTCTCTGCAGAATGTAGAAGGAGTAGAACTGAGATGGAAAAAGCTAGGAGGTAACGCTGGTCTCATTGACATGTGCAGATGTCAAACTTCATCCATTTCATGTTTACAAATGGAAATCATGCAAAACTTATGATTCTGGCATTAACATAAACTGTAAAGTTTGGAGTCTGTTCTGTTCTCAACATTTTTCATTGACAGTCTAAAAATCACAAAATTATGAATTGTGTATCAGAAACCTCTGGAAATCAAGAGACGTTATGTGGGTGAGCCCTTCTAAAAATCAATATCTGATGCATATTTGGAACAATGTAGTGTGTGGAAAAAGGAAAGAATTGCAGATTGAATTTGCACAGGCAGAGGGTAACCACAACCACAGGGTAATGGAACCAACCACTGGTTTTAACATGATAATTAAAAGGTAGCTTTCTATAACATACATAACTTCCACTCACTCAGAGACTTCTTTTCTTTTTCAAAAGCACTGTCATTTGTAGGACACTGGTGCTGCTTGAAGGTTGCAGGCACCTTACTCTGCTTAGAGCACTGCAGCCTTTCCATATCCCTGTGCTGTTAAAAAGCACAAACAACGGATTTTGCAATAGGACAACCTATAGAGCAGAAATGCCTTTAACAGACTAACCGAGACCAACTGCCTGATGCTGAAACAAATCCCACATCAGCCTCATGTTCTCTGCTATTCACTGGAGCTGAGCAAAGCTGCTGAAAAGAATTCAGCCAGGTTTGTGCTGGGCATTCAGTTTTCTTTCCCTGCTGAAGCTTTATAGCTCCAAGTGCTTAGGACTGAATAAAACTGCATCAAAGATGCATCAGATGGAAGTAGGAAGAACATTTTCTGGTGAAATCAGTTCTTACTGGTAAGGAAAGGGAGCTCTTTGATTCCAAATCTTAAAAGGAGTTAAAAAAAAAGAAGTAGATTATGGGATAGTCAGTGAAGAAGTGATGTAAAATGAAGGAATATTGAGAAAGAACAAATCTTCATTTCAGTTTTGTTATCTGGATTACAGAAAGGTTCATTTTGCTTCCTCTCTGTACATCTGATGGACTGGCGTGATGCAAAGCATCAGGCAGCTGGGACACACCAGCTCCTGTACTAGGAAGGCAGAATATGCTCAGTGCGGTTCCCCAAAGAGCCTGTTTTTACAAGATGCAGTGGAGTGAACTCGGACAGTGCCAGAAACACCACGTAGGAGGTACCACAGCACCTGGAGCAGCCCCGCTCACGCGGCGAGGCCGGTGCTGGGCCGGCTCTCTCCTTCCCAGCCACCGGCTGCCTGCTGCGAGCGGGCACTAAAACTCAAATCCACCTACTTGATCTGTGCTGAAAATTGTATGATGTTCCACCATCACTGTGAAAGAGGCCATTAGTTCTACAAAAGCTATTATATCATCTCACTGAGACATTTCCCATTGCTGAAATATATTTGAATTAAATTAATTTCTGAATAAAAAATTAACTGGAGATTTTAATGGATGGTGTCAGGGCCAAAGTTTAGCATTCTGATTTCTGTTCTTTTTTCTTTTTAAAAAAGCATGAATGAAAATGTAGTTCACATTCACCCTTTTCTGTGTACCTTTTTTGAACATATATGAATGACGATCTAGGAATATGTTCATGTAGTAATAAGCACCATCAGAGACCATTTTCCGTGTCTTAAAATATTTTTTTGTTTGTTTGTTCTCTTTAATATATGAAGCGGAAATAAGAAGAAAGATAACACCTCAGCCATGGATCATTTGTTTGAACTGTGTGGAAAGTAACAGTTTATTTACTTCATGGTATTTATCTTGTAATGAAGAGCTAAAGCTAACTGTTTTGTTTTGTTTTGTTTTGCAGATGAAATGCCCTCACCATTCTCCCTAAAAGCATTTAAGATGGATTACTGAGAAATGCATCTGCAGTTTTGAATGCTTTGGAAATGAAAGATGATAACAACAAAAAGAAAACTTGGCCTTATTTATCTACATCATGGAATATTTTTAAGGCAGTAGTTGTTAATAAACTGTCTAGTGACAGCTGAACTTCACTGAAATGTGAAGTTCACACTGCTTTTGGGGCAAGGACAGTTCTGCATTTGTACAGCACTTGGCATAAAAATTCTTGACAGGGGGCACTACCGGAACATAAAATAAATAGTAAAAATATGACTTTCAGTTTATTTCCATCATTGTTCTTTTTTTTTTTTTTCAAGGATGCATCAAATACCAGCTTTTATGCAATCCAACAAGGCGTGTTTAGCACATGCAGTATTTCTAGTGTATGCAAAAAGTTAAGGTGGGTGTCTCTTCATGCTGGAATACAGGGCTTGAGTAGTCAGAGCTGTGTGGGCAGGGCCTGGGCAGTGTTTAG
>JAVCKT010038397.1:0-35795 GCA_032273925.1 Rhynchotus rufescens
AGATACAGATGAACCAGATCTGCTGACCTCAGCCTCTGAGGGCCCCAACACAAGTGGTCTCAACCCCTCTGAGCGCAGGTCCGTGCTCCTTTTGGGCAGTGCAGCTCCTGAGTGGATGCTTGTCCTTTCCTGCTGCTCTTGCCCAGCCTGGCAGCTTGACCAGGTCTGTCGCTGGGCTGGTTAACCCAGCAGCTCGAGTGCCCCCCTGCCCTTGTGCCCTGCAGCTGGGGCTGGGGCCAAGGGGGCTGCCCTTTGAGGGGTCTGTGCTCTCACACTGTGCCCATAGACCTGTCTCGTGAGGTGAGCAGGGAAATTCCTCACTGTTTTTGTAGGCTGGTGCTTTAAAGGCCATAAAAGGCTGGTGAGAAGGTGGTGGCTGCATGGAGCTCCCTGGGAGCGTGGCCGCCCCGGGAAGGTGGGTGCTGTGCTGAGCCCAGCCTGGCAGCTCCGAGGCCTCCTGGCAGGGACAAGTGCTTCCCTTGCACATGACTGTGTCAACAGAACACAGCAAGAGCCCCCAGGTTAGGCCTGAGTAATGGGAAGGGTGGAGAAATGGCTGCCTTGAACACCATGGAAGACAACCTTGCTTTTTTCTGCCTTTAGCAGATGGATGACTATGAAATGCATGTTAATCTATCAGAAGGGTAGGGAATAGGTAAGTGATTTTAAGACCTCATTTGGTTAATGAATTAAAATGCAGAAGAAAAAGAATCAGTGCAGATATACCTAGCTGGTCATTTATCATTGCAAGCACTCCTAAAAGCCATGCCAAATTTGGGCTTTGGGTTATTTGCTAATAGCCATAGGCAAATGAAATTAGCATATTGGTGCATAAATTAATCCTAGTCCAAGAGAAACTTGTGTCTCCCCTTGAAACCCAGAAGTGCAAAAAGTGTTTTGTCTCTTTTCTTCCCCTGGTGGCGTGTGTACTGTACACTAGAGATAACTTGGCCGTTTAAATCGAGCAAAATGTCATCCAGATGACACCTGTAGGCTGTGGAGAAAAAACAACTAGCAGGAGAGTAGGAGCTTCAAAAGGATGAGGACTCGGTATTCCTCTTAAAATGCTCAGCAGCTCTTGAATCTAACACACAGGAACATACTCTGACTTAGAGCGAAGGGACTGGGGAAATCAGCCAAAAACTTCATAAGCTGCCTACTTCTTCATATCATGTTTGTAGTGTTTGAGACCTGAACCTCAGCTAGAGCTAAAAAGGTAATTCCCAGTATTTGGTGTGCCTGGGCAAGGCACTCACTAGTGCTGTATTTCCAGTTGGGTTTCCGAGAAGTGGTTCCAAATGGCACTGGGATCTTTTCTGCTAAGGAATGCTGTGTGTGCATTCCCACCGTGGTGCCTGTGTTCTGGTGAGGGCTCTGGGGGATGCGATGCCCTCGTTTTGCCGGGTGTGCAGTGGAAAGAGCCTTCCAAGTGCTGCGTAGTCCATCAGCGGGAGCCCCTTGGCTCTGTTGTTGCAATGATATAGATGATATAGGCGCCTCTCGGTGCAATGGGGTAGTGATTAATAGCAGGCAGAGCGCGCGGCGCAGAGCCTGGTGCTGCATCCCCCAGCCTTGTCATTTAACGCACTCTATCAGGAGCAGTTTTGTGTAATAGACATGGGAAGATCCATAAAAGTACCATCTGAGACTGCAGCAGGGCAAGTATTGATTTATTTGTTACAATAAAATTTTTGTCATTACTATGCAATTGCTCTATCTGTGGAAGAATTGATATATGGTGTTGGAAGCTACAGCCCACTGAAAACTTTTTTTTTGTCTTCTATAATTTCCTGTAACTCTTCTGAAGAATCATTATTCCTTATTACATAGACCTGGCATGCCACCTATTTAGATAAATGCCTGAACAAGTGTGCAGTAAATATTCACAGCAGCTCATGTTTCAACTGTATATGCTACTAATTAGATAATTTAGTGGCACAAATAAATACCAAAATAGAAACGGACCCAAGAAAAAAAGTGGAGTAAAATGTACTGTCATTGTCATCCCATGGACACAGATACCAACTTTTAGTTTGTATCAAGTGACTCTAATACATTATAGATGTGCAAATAAAGGATAACGATGCCAGGAAGAAAGCTAGTTCAAGTTTAGCTGTACAGGTAAAATAACAAATGATCAGGGAATTTTCTCAGCATAATTATATATTGCAAATAAGTTAATGTTTTAGGTTCCTTTCGGAGGGGGGGGGGCGAAGCTGAGGGATCATGTCAAGGTCAGTATTAATATAATTTTAATATCTAGAATCCCTTGTTTGTTGAGATCCCAGATCTCAAAGCCCTTATGAAAGAGAGAAGCACCAATGTCTAGCATCTGGCAATGGAAAAATAGCATGCGACTTGCCCAAGGTTGTGCCAAACAACCCCCTTGCAAATGAGCTGCTTTTTGTCTGTATTTGCTTTAGTGTTAGATAATGCAATGCTTAATAGCACTAGCAGGAGCCACGATCTTCTGTGCCAGAGAAACCCACATTGCTAATTTGAATGATGCAGAATTGATGCCAGAGGAGTGTAAATGCTTTTTCCCAATCAGGATTGTTTCCTGATTTTTTTTTTTCCTGAAGTATGTTGACAAGTTTAAATTTTCCTTAGAGTTTCCTTAGAAACTTATTCATCAACATTGTGGAAGCTTTAAATGAGATTCACCCTAGATTAAAGCCATGGATTCTGAAACTATTAAGCAATTGTGTTAAGTAGGATTGAGACAACAGATGGAAAATTCTATTTGGAACAAAGCTCTATCAATTGACAGGGATGTCACCTGCGTAAAGGCACCTTGGATGCTCAGGTTGATGTAGCTTGGGTTTGCTGCTCAAACACCATGCCTGATACAGCAGACTTGTGTTATCTGGCATGTTCTTGTTATCTTGTTCTCTTAGGTATTATTGGCTGTAGTGAGATCTGGTTTTACTCTTGAAAATTTGCAAAAGTGAGTATCATGTATGAAGGAATCCAGTTTTCTAAACTTGTTTACTTTCCCTTCAGTAACTGGCAGAGGATGTCCGAGTTCACAGCTTTTCCCTGGTGGATGTTTTTGATAGGCAGCAATTCTCTCAGCCCTTGCAAGTTTTTTAGAGACCAGGTATTGCCTTGTTTGCTTTTATCAGTGTTTGCTCAGTGCTTGCAAAAGAGCATTTGAAACTTCTTGCTAAATTCTCGCTTCAAAAGTTAAATCTGTGGTTGGCATCTGCAAGGGTGTCAGTGACTGCAGCGTTCAGTGGCCCTGAGATACCATCAGTTCATCAGTGATAGGTACCCCGTTTTATCAGTGGGGATGCAGATCGCCTGCAGGATCTGCCCTGATATATTTTGTGGTGCTCTGTTTCCTGTGCAGAAAAGCCCTTTATTCAGTTCAGATGACTCTGATAGTGAGGGCTCGCACTGAGAAGTACCGAAAAATATTAACACTGACAACACTTTTTGTGGCACTTGATTTAAACTAAGAAGCTCCCCCTGTAGCCAACGAAGAACAGATTTGCTCTTGTCACAGGCTGACTGCAGCACCCCAGTTGGACTGGGAGATGGTGGGTGCCTAAAACGGGGTGAAGGGCTGTTTGGGCTGCTGGTGGACGCACAAGTGGCCCTTGTGCTGTAATGAGCAGCTCCTGCCCTGTGTTATCCGATGGCAATTCCGAGGAGCGCCTCTTGGGAGATCCTTGCTTGGAGCCAGTAAAAATAGGGTACTTTAAGGACAGTGTTCCAGGCTTAACTCTGTGTTTTATCATCTTGAGGGTTTTAAGGTGGTTTCAACATGGATTTTCATGTCTGAGTTTTTCCATGCTGGATTTTCATGATTGCTCAGATAACACAAACTACAAATATTTGTGGTTAACAATCAGCTGATAGAAATATGAGGTTTGCGTGACTTTGTAGGCAGTTCCATCTGAGGCTGTTCAGTATCAGTTAAGGTTAGAATCCAGCACCAGCCAAATGAACACTCATGAGAGGTCAATAAACTGCAAATAAGATTTCTTCTGGATTCTTTTTTCTAGCATCAAGCTCTTAGAAGTGAACTTTTCTTCACATTTTACATAAAGGGATTTGCTAGTGCTTTATTGTCATTTGTAAACCGATCAAACCTGCATCATTTACCAATCCATACTGTCTGTGCTTGTGCTGCTGCTTTATCTCAGCACAATAATGACTAATAAATAAAGGACACCATTTCAGCTTTAATTTTCAGCATCCAAAGAATAGTCTATTTTTCAGTAGCAAGACGATTTCCAGCTACTTGGAACTAAGCAGAAATATTATACCACATCACTAAACATCCGTGGTTTATATAAAATATAGATTTCCTTTAAGTGCTTTACTTAAGTCTTTGGTAAGTCATATTTATGTTATTATTGTTTATGTTCCGAGAAGTCAGTAGGAGGACAGCATTGTTGCAGTTTATGTGGTTTCATGATTCACACTTGATGAGGTAGCTATCAAATGAGGGACCAGGAACCACTGACAGGTTTATTGCCATGCTGTACCATAGGACACATGGCAAGAACACAGCAGCATGGGCAGGTTTTTGTGGTGTCTGAATCACTATTTTATTTTCCTAAACATGTTTGTTGCTTTGATTTGCTAAGATCAGTCCACCTAGAAAGGCATAATTTTCACCGGAAGGTTTTATTTTTCTTTTTATTTTTGCCCAGGCTTGAATATATTAATCTGGTTAAATATCACCACCTCCCAGCTAGTAACATTTGAGATTTGCAAGGTTCAGCATTTTATGGAGACTTCAGTCGAATCCTCAATAGAGTGCAACCAATCCTAAATTAAAGTGCAAGCAGAAGAAAAGGAGACAGTAAAAAGTAATGATCGTGAATGGAGTGAGAGGCAAGTGTGTGGTTCCTATGATGTAACTGGGCAGATCCAGATTACCAAGGTTTTGACTTTGACCTTCCTGATGCAGATTTTCCCTTGCAATGTCATGCAGTCTTTGTGTACTATTAGCCTTGCCCATATTTTGGGAAAGTACTTGGAAATCTCAAGAGGGGAAAATTGATGCAGTGAAGATGGTCACAGCAGACAGATGACACCAGCAAAATCACACTCCTTATGTGCCAGAGCTTTGTAATTCAAAGTTGGCTTTACTTACCTGAACTACTACTACTATTTATGCTACATATCTGTTAAAAGTAACCTTTACTAGGGAAAAGGGATATGATCAGGGCACCAGTTGAGGTATCTGGACTCTATCTTGACCTTTGTGCCAATGGTGAGATGAGTCTTGTGCTTCCACTCTGCCCTGGGCAGGTGGAAAACAACTGTGCTGGTTGGTGGTAGATGTAGTAGCAGATGATGGTGATGATTTAGAAGATGTGGCTGCAGTCTTTTGGTGGTATGTCCTGTGTCTGTGGGATATTTAGCATGATGGGCAGCTGCTTCTCACTCTTCTTGATGTCTTGATTGGGCAGCAGTGTGCAGTAGAGGAAACCTTTAGCCTGTCCAGCTCTACTGTTCCATAAAATATTTATTCCTCTGCATATTACAAAAACTCGGTCAGTAGGATTTTAAGTCCCCAAGGAATATCTGGAGCTCAATATGACACTTAAAAAAAATCTCCATTCAGTGTATGCAGCAAATGGCTCTTTGCACATAGTTGAGCATCTCCGGGGAAGACACGAGATGTTTCTGATAACTCCCCTTTCTGGAAGCATATGTAGGTGTATTTGTGACGTTTCATAGAGCTGATAATTTCCTCGCATTTTTTGCCTTGATTTAACTTTAATCAGATGAAATCCAAGGCTCTCTGAAGTTCAGTTCTCCCAGCTTTACTGATTTTTAGATCAAACCACCTTAGAAACCTCATGTACCTCTGATAAGAGCAGAAGTGACTGTTGATAAAACAGAGCTGGGGTTTGTTCCCGAGCCACAAAACTATCAAGAAAGTCCATTGCAAGGAGAAGATTCCTTGACCCTATGAGCTTGCTTGGAGAAGAGAGGAAAAAAAAAAAAATAGTATCAGGGCAACTGAGAGGCCGAGAGCATGGGCTGCCTCACCTCTTAATGTGTCTCTTTGGAGACATTTAGGTGACACGCATGGATAGAAGGACAGAGTGGCTGAAATGCCGGCCAGAGGTTAGACTTGTGTGGGGTGGTGGGAAGGGGATGGAAAACATTTGCTGTCTCTTGTTGTAGATGCTGAGCCAGAGAGACAGGCACGGTCATTCAGCTCTTCTGCCAGACCAAGAACTGGAGGGATGTGAATAATGTCCAGCTCTTGAGCATCTTCCCTTCAGCTTTTCCCCAAAAGAGTCATTGATGTGTTAATTTTTGTTTGACTGCTTGGGGATTGCTTTACTAAGGGAGTTTTGATCTTGAACTTGCTTTGCAGTGCTCTCATTTACTGTCTGAACTTGGTGTCAGAAGCGCTGTGCAGAACTGAAGCGAACCAAGATTATTTCAATATTTTTCTACTTTCTTATTTGATATCTCCCTCTACGCCTTTGAGGTTTTTTCCTGCAATCCGTATAGAGCAAAACTTAAATACATATTTTTCTAAGTGATTACTGTCTAAATTTTCCTTAAGTTAAACCATGTGTTTTTTTGGAGACATTAGATGTTTATCTGTTTTTGAGTTTTTTCTTTCCCCTTTATGCTTTTACCCTCTCCTTAGGGAGCAACAAAGCAAAACACAAATGTCTCATCAAGACAATGTTAGGAGGACAAGAGATAAACCAGGGCTATGTTTGCTCTCGGAGAAGCTTAAGACCCTGGCTCACAACCCTCTGTGTCCGTGTGGATGCTGACCAGTGCGTGCAGAGCCGCGCGCCGAGCCGCCCCTTCCCAGCCTCCGTGTGGAGGGTGCACGGAATGGGCTCGATGTAGATGGCAGCGATGCTTTCCCTGCTATTATGGCACTTAAATCTCCTTTAACAAGGTGCTTGCCTTTTTTTTTCTGGAAAGAAAGAATCCTCTTCGTGTCTCTGTTGGCTGTGGGTTTGAAGCTTAAACTTCTGCTTTTCAGAATCGAATAAGTTAGAAAAAGGAGGCATAAACATGCAGCGGGCCAAGAATTGAGAAAAGGTGCTGTTTTCAGGTTGGATTTCTTATTTGCAGACAATTTTGTGGGGAACTGTCAGGAAAGCCCTCTGCATAACCATCCATAGACAGGGCTTTCCTAGGAGGAAGGTGGCAGCTCTGCTCCTGGGCAGGATTTGTGGGCATGTGGGATGAGCTGAGCACTGAGCGCTGCCTGGGCCCCTCTTGCAAGCAGGCACAGGTGGGTTTCCAGAGCAAAATAACCATAAACCACCAAGACTGTGTTGCCACAACACAAAATGTTGTGTTTAATAAATTTAATACCTGGTAAAGAGGTAGACGAACAGTCCAGTGGTGCCTTGCAGGATGCAACAGTGCTGAAATCCTGGAAGTTGCCATAGCACGGAGCTTGTGTGGGCACAGTCAGGGAGGATATTAATTTAAGGAGCTCAGACCTTAATCCAGGGAGGCAACTTAAAAGGAGTGGAGTGTGCGGGAGGAGATGAGGAAAGGTGGAGCGGGATGGTGCCTTGGCTGCCAGTCCCGTGGCGAGCGGCACCGGGGCTGAGGAGCGAGGCCGCGCTCGGCTGCGCGCGCCCGGCAGCGTTTCCCAAGCGTTGGGGTAGGCTCCGAAATGTTAGTTCTTCTGCAACAGATAATCGTGTGGTTTGGGAGCCAAAGACTTTGCTTTGGAAGTGGGGAATATGAGAGAGTTTTGCTGCAATTGCAAAAAGGCTCTGGGGAACGAATTGGTCTCTCTGCTGAAGCAGGTCCTGCTGTGGCCCCTCACACTGTGGTGAAACAAGTTGTCCTGCAGACTGCAGCTGCTTGCAAAGAGACCTTTGGTTTGCTGGAGCTTAGGGTGCCCTATAGCTGTGCTTATGTGGGAAAGAATTAAAAATGCATTCTCTAATATCCAGACTAGGCCTCCTTGCTGGAGGGTGCAAGAGGCCTTTCTTTAGCTGAAAATTGCCTTAGTTTAATTCCTTGGAATGAATTTTGAGTGTATCCCTTACCCCCATCCCACAGAAATACCTGTTCTTCTCCCTCAATTCTCCTAAGTTAGTGTCATGAGGCATTGCAAGAAGCGTATATATATGTGTGTATGTGTGTGTGTATGCATATATAAAAATACATACAATTTTTTTAACCTAGCCTCTCTGGAAAGGGCTGTGTCTAAAAGAGCAGCACAAGCGATATGCAGGGCACGGGAAGGTTGTGGCTGCGGAAGCTGGTGGGATTATCTGTCCCAGCTGCCCCTGGGCTGTACGTGCACCGGGGCAGGGAGAGGGAAGGGGAGCCAAAGGCTGGAGGCGCTGCCGGGGCAGGAGGGCGCGCGGTGCAGCGCTCCGTGGAGCCCTTGGCGTCCGCCGCTCAGTTCCTCGCTGCAATGAGTAATGTATTTGTAATGGGTTATTTCATTGCCCAGGGGAGAGCCTGACCCTCCTCGCCTCGCCCCGGCGTAACCCTTGGAAGTCGGAGCATGGAAGCGCCATGTCGCCCTTTCCCAATGGATTTGTGAGAAGGAGCCCTGCGGAGGTGGGGAGCCTGTGGAGGGGGGAGGACTCTGCATGTTACTGAGCAGGAGGCCCCATGAAATGGATGTGTTGCCCTCTGTGCAGCTCTGCAGGATGCTGTAGCTCCCATGGAGCTTGGAGAGGGAAGACAGGCACCTTTGGAGGCTGAAATCCCGCCCTTTGGGGTGAAACAGTGTGAAGTTAACTATAGCACTTCATTGCTCCTGGGCTAAATTAGGCTCTCTTGCGCTTTGCTGAAATGTATATGCATTTACTACTAACTTCTTACCTGTAGTTAACACCTCTTTCCTCTTGGGATGTCCTGATGAATATTTACTGCATTCGATTAAATTTCAGTAACATATTTGGAAGTCTGGAACTATCTTCATTATTATTTACATATTCTTATTTGCCTATCCTTATTTACATAGGCAGCTTTAGTATTTATGAACACACATAATTTTCAAAGTATTGTAAAAGTAAAGCCTTTGCAATGGTGCTTAAATGCAAGTGTTTGCACTCACGATAGCTGCTAGAGAAGATGTAGAACAAACTTATGTTCATGGACTGACATGTTCAGGAAAATATGTATTTCTGATATCTTATTACTATTCTGTTTTTTATGATGAGTTTAAAATGTAGCAGAAAGGCATGTGGAATACATGTGAATTTCTGTATCTGATCTGGTGTATCTTCTGTATCTTCACCTGGTGTATCCCTATTATTTATCTGTTTGATTTCATTGGAAAATGTTTTCTCCACCAGGAGACGTTCCTGTGGAGTCCAAAAATGCTCATTATTTCTCTTTGGTTTTGGAGACCTGACATAGATTTGTCAATACTCCCCACAACTCTCAGGTGAATGAATGAGAGTTTAATGCCTTGGAGATGTGACGATTACTTAAGTGACTTTAGGAGCCTGTCTTGACATGGGAATCTTTTAAGTACAATTTATGAATTCTGCTTGAAGTTACGAAGCTAATGTTATGAGAAATTGTAGTATCTTGGGTGACCTTGGAAAGGGGATCGGTCACTGTCTGCCAGGGTCTCCTGCATGTGCGCGAGGGGGTAACTGCAGCGGAGAGCTGCTCACAGAGCCAGGCTGGCTGAGAACTGATGCTCTCCGATTAGGTGAGAAGCCTGAGCAATTTGGTAATATCAGAGGCAAGGCGATCAAACAGTCTGTGAGGAAGTCATGTGGGAATGGGATAGACATAAATAGCTTTTTCTTCTGAGGATGAAAAAGAAAACTTTAAGTGAAAAAGCCACCTAATAGAAGGACCTGGACCTTCTGGGGAGGTTGGCAAGTTGACTGAAAACTTTCTGAAAAGAAGCCGTGAAGTGGAACAAAAAGGGTTCGTGAACTAGTGAACTCTGTTTTCAGTCCAAAGACCTTCTCCAAAGTACTGAGGAACTTGAGAAGTAAATAAACACATGCATAATTATTTTTGTTTATATAGCTTTCTACTTTGATACCAATGTCAGGATTTTTTTTGAACATAGATGGCAGGTATGTAAAGGATATTGTGTTTAGAGCTTGCAACGTCTGATGCTAAAATCTGGCTTGCAGTGTTCCCCTCTGATCACTTGCTGTGAGCAGATGATGCCTTGCTGGTTTTCCCGGCAGTGACGTTTCGTGTTCCTGGGTACTGGTGTGAAGATGACTGCTCTTTGCTGCAGTGTAACTTGCTGGAACGGCGAGAGCTGGGGAGCAGAGGCTCATGCAGCACCCTCTGGTCTGCGTGGCGAGTCCCTCGGTGCAGGTTGGTTTTGCCTGTTTTTGACCAACAGTGCCCTCATTCACTCCTTGCTAGCTGGTCATGGCATTCTGCTCTGTTCCTCAGCCATAGATAGCAATTTTTACAGGTTTAACTTATAGGTTTAATTTATATTTTGTTTAGTAATGAAAGGGTAAAGGTCCCTTTCTCCACACCTTGTCTGTGATCCTGGCTCCAGTGGGAAGCATGAGGTGCCAGGCCTGAGCATGTATCCCTGGGAAACAGAGGATGGAAGTGATGGGAAAAGATGAGTAACAGGTGATGCAGAGTACATTCTGGGTCATTTTACCTTCTCTTCACCAGATACTGCCTTAAAATTAGGTGGGATGCATTGATTGGAGAAATGCAGGAGGAGGAGGCCCAGGAGGAGGAGGAAGAGGCTGCCACTTGGTCGCTTATAGAGCTCTTCAGTGGCCAGCCCTTGTGTTCATCCTTGCTGGGAAATGTGTGCGGTGTATTTGCCTCTTGTACGCGGCGCTCAACAAGCATCTCTTTGTCACCCTCGCAAAGGGCAATAAACTCTGTGCTGCGAACAAGCCTCCAGTGCTGGACGTGATGACTAATTGTAATGCAGCCTATATCCTTGAGGACTATAAACCTATATTAAAAGACAGTAGTTGAGAGCAGAGCTATTGAATTGCGGTAGTACTCATGTAACCCCACGGGGGCTCGAGGGACAACAAGGAGGCCGTTGATGCCAGTGCTCGTACAGAAAGCCGCAGAGCCGGAGCGCCGCCCAGCCCGGGGTGGTGTGTGGAGGACCACAGAGCTGCCGTTGATGCCGCTTTTGTCGGGCGCTCGCGGGGAGGCCGGCGGCGCGCGCCACTCTTGGGAGCGCGTGGGCTGCTCCGGCGGGAAGGCCCCTGTTGGGCCTGCGCACAGCTTGGGACTCCAAAACTGTGTTAATCACTAAATCAGTGGCACTCTGTGCTGCACGTAGGTGCTTTGGAGCGTCTGCTGGACTGTGTCCCGCAGGGTCCGTGCAGCTGCTCCGTCAAGGGCAGGTCCCCGCTGCCGCAGGAGGGATAAACCCAGTCCATGAAGGGGGTTCAGCGGCCCCGGCCTTCCGCGCTCCTTGTGCGAGGTGCCCTGCGCAGACATTTGGGCAGACTCTTCTTCTTGGCACCCCCGTCCCAGGTTTTATTCCTCCTTGCAGGATACTTTTTGCCTGATGCCAGTTTCTGTCCTGTGGAGGAATCTGCTCTAAAGAAACACCCTGAGTGGAGTTTTAATTGACCCAGTCTTTTCCTCAGTGAATTAGAAAAATGAACGGGGCACTTTCATGCTTTGTGCTAGGTACAGAAAAACCGTTTGCCAGATCAGGCCTAATCTGCCCATTGAGCTTGCCCTGGCTTGCTGGAAATTGTGCAGTCCAAAGAAATGCAGCTTAGAGTGACTGTGTGAAAGCCGGGATCTGCTGTGGGTGGCAGTGACCAAACTGTCTGTGACCTCTGCCTGCCCAGAACGCCCCCCTCAGGTAAAATCCCAATAAAATAGTAAATAATATCAAATGAACCCTGTCTTGTTTGGGGAGGTTGGACTTTACAAGAATTAACTTAAGAGCTTCAACAGAAATTCTGTATGAGTTTCACTGCTGCCTTTTTAGCTGCTTAAATAATTTTGTTTCTTTTTTAACTTCAAAAAAAAGAATGGGAGGAGGGAACCCACTATTTTGCTAAATTAGCCTAAAGCAAACAAACTGAAACTTCTTGATGTTGCCCACTGTAATTCATTATTCTGGTGCAGTAATCCTTTTTTTTTTTTTCTGCCTCTCTTTTTCTTTCTTTCCATTGCCTGAATAATGTTCTTTGAAGACTAAATCATCAATAAACCACTCTGGTGAGGCTTAGAGGGCCTAGAATAATGAATAACAATTAGGGGCATTTAAAAGGTAATATTTTTTCCTGCAATTTGGGAATTGATTTATGAAGTTGGGGAACCTCCAATTTCATCAAATAAATGGTTCCTTAGACCAATTCGTCTTACCGTCATGGTAACACCTTTAGATCTGGCACAGTTAGTGAGTTTTCTTGCCAAGTTATTGTTTTTGATGCAAATGAAGCATCTCTCAACTTGTACCATTAATGAATTCTTTATTTTCTGCAAACCCATTAAACTTGCACAATGTCAGTTTTATAACTTTATTATTTCTAATATTAAAATGTTGGAAGTACTTCCCTGTGGCATTTTTTCGAATGATTGTGGTATTAAAAGCCCCGAGGAGTGCACCTCTTAATGCAGCAGGGTAGTTAGTCTAGATAAGCGAGTAAAAGGTCCAGGTTCTAACTTGCAAATAAAATCTGTTGTTCCTGCAGACCTTCCCCTGTTGTGGAAGTTGGTGTGTGGAACCGTAGGGCTTGTGCTCAGCATCCCACCTCAGATGTTCCTCCCCAGGAGACTTGAGCCCAGGTACGGTGTCTGTAGTATAGAGTCTCTGGCTGGTTCGAGGAGAAATGCGACCACCACAGGGCAAAGCATGTGGGTCTCCAGAGGCCCTTTACACTGTCTGTGACAGTCCTGTGTATCCAAAACGGGAGCTGGCATCTGCTGGGCCTTTTTGAGCTGGAAAAGGAAAAGCTGGAAGGCAGGGCTGAAGGCAATAGTTCTACTTTTCTGCTCAGTTGAGTACAATTAAGCTCCCAGAAAACCTGATGAAGGCAGGTAGGCAGGACAGAAAGGAAAAGGCTCTTCCCAGTCAGATTCTGTTTGTCTTGGAGAAAACCTAAAGGGAATTTGGGAGAAGCCCAGCAGGACAGAGATGTGTGGAATTGCTAAGTCATGATTTTGTTTGGCACCGGATAGGTGTTCTCAGGAATAAATAACTCCATGCTGGCTTAGACTGCTATTTTTGTGCTATTTTTGTGTGTTTCCAGAAAGAAGGAAAAATCATTTTCTAAGTCAGTCTTTTTAATTTTGGAGGACTTTGAAAACTGTTGTGTAGGAAAAGAGTATGGATATCACGGTAACTACAGCTCCTCAACTTTTATAAGGCTCAAATGTGAAAAGCAATTTTATTTTTGCTACTTCTGAAGTAGGAAGTTTACAAAGCAAAACATTTATTTTTCCTCTCTGCAGTTCTACAGACTGGATATCCATTGTTGCTTTTTGCGGGATCAGCCTAGAGCTGCTGAACCTTGTCCACCCGTGGGGCAGCAGCCGTCAGGCCAGGGAGGCCTTGCCTGCTTGGAGATGCCAGAAAAAAAACATGCATCACCCCAGTGCTGTGCAGCTTTTGTGCTTCACTCTTGCAATTTCAGCAGGAAAAATAAAAGTAATTAAAAGCTCCATTTGGCCCCGGTGCTGCTAGGTTGAAAGTGAGCTGCTAGCTGCAAACAGTTTTCCCTTCTCTGTTCACTCCTCACCCTGCTCGCAAGCTCGGTCTAAAGTCTGATAGTCTCTGACATGGTGCTGTTGGAGCTGAGCTGCTGCAGCTCATGCACATTCCTGTTGTGTTTAGAAACTGTTGATAAAAGATCTTGAAATATTTATGTTGGACTTCTCTATGTATGTCAATACTGCCTTATCCTCACAGTTGCCAAATTCTGTCTCTTTTTATTATTTTGATATATGGCAGGTTATTGTAGAGCACTTGCTTCTGTACTCCTTCAAATGCTTGAGTTATTCCATAGTTCCTCTCAGAGTCATTTGGTGCAGCTGTGACATTACTCATGGTTATCCCTTAACCTAATTAGTTCAGTTTATTTACCCTGTGAGAAGGGAAATGCAGGATAAAGAGAGTATTGTGATAGAGCCCGTGCTGAAAGCTGTGCGGAGAGATGGGCCAAGAGTTTTTCCATGAATCTGATTTGAGAGGTCCCTGCTACTGGAGGGAGGGGGAATATTTTGGTTTCTGCGCTTCAGGGGATTGTCAAACCATCTAGCTGATATAAATAGAGTCACTTGGAGAGACAGGAGAAGATGAACTAGCTGACGCGATGTTTGACTGATTGGCCGGCATAGGGAAAGTTTTGCAGTCCTTTGTGAACAGCAGGAATACCGTAGCAAGGGAACACTAGGGGATCCATTACATTTGCATCCTAATAATCTATCACGGTGATGAAATTAGTTCAGTGACATCTTGCATGCTCCATTTGACGCAAAAGTGGTTAAAATGCATCAAAATTCTGGATTCTTCCATTTCAAGGAGCTTTACATAGTACGTATAGGAAGCAGTTATATAAATGTTACTAAAACACCATCGAAGCAGGGAGGAAAGGTGCGTCCTAAAGAAATAATTGTTTTTAATGCAAAACATAGTTTCTAAATGAAAAGATTGAGAGTCATTTAAATACTCGTGTTTGGTACCTAAGTATTTATTTAGCTGTCCAAACATACCCAGCTCCCCCAGTCAGACGCTGGTTGGTTGGAAGGACATTTTTTTTTCCTAGCTGTAATTACAATATTTGTTTATTTTGAGGTAAATTTAATGCACCATGTAATTAACTAGTGAATAGAATTAGGCTATAAAGCATAGTGCTATCTCCTAGGCTTTTTTCAAGGCTATAGGAGGATGTCACACATGGCACTTTGTGTTGATAAGTTACCTAATGAAATGATACCTTCACACAGAGGCTGTTGCTCAGTATCCGTTCCTCCTGATAAGAAGTTATCTGTCTTGATATTGATTTGACATCTATCTGCTCCCTATGTGACTTTGGAAACTAATGACTGAGGTTGTACTGAATATTCAGAGATAAATTTTCAGATGAGCGGAGGGCCAGCCTTCCTATTTCTCAGAAGCCTTTTTTCCTGCCTGCTAATGAACCGTGGGTGCAAGCATTAGCTCTGAGACAGCTTTTCATGATGGAAGATCAGAGCATCCAAGGGCTCATACTTGTGCTTGCAATGAGTTGTGTAGGGAGAGGTTGGGAGGGTAAATATTGATGGTGTTCTGGAAAAATAAAGGGCAGTTTTCTTAATGTCAGACTCAAATACTATTTCTTTCCTTTACAGTTGGATTTCAGCTGAACAACTCAATGAGCTGAGAACTGAGGGAAGTGTGGTGCTGCCATGGACTGCATGGCTGGGCTTGTGGAGCAGTTAAATCAGGGCAGCTCTTTCCTCCTTTGCAGGGCGAGCAGGCCACGTGTGTGTAAATGGCAAACCAGCAGTGGAAGGAGCTCAGTGTGTGAGATCCCTGGGCCTGTTAGGAATTGGGATGCTTTGCTTCCCCTGGCTCTGCCCCAAGTGCCTTTGGAGAGCAGCAGAGCCTGTTGAGGTAGGCAGGATGACAGTGGATACTTGGGCTCCTCATGAGCAGTTGGGTCTTGAAGCTCTCAATTCAGGATGTCTTTGCTTCGTATTTGGCATGTGTCAGAATCTTGGAGGCTTTCATAAGACAACACTTTAGGAAAAGCACAAGTAATGTGAACCCCCTAAGTCAGTGTATTACATATTGCATGTATTGATACTGCCTAATAACAACCTCTGAAAGAGAATGAGAGAAAAGCCTAGAGGACAACAGAAATTGAAGAAGATCCCAATTTGAGCAAATTGTACTCTGGAGGAGGCCCACCTAAAAGCCTGGGAAGACCAACCTCCCAACCAGGGAACCAGTTGTGACATTCTGCTGTGTTAGCGAGTCACGCGGCACAACGGGAGCCTGCGATGGTTCCTATTTTTCTGTTCTTGTGTTGAACAAGACACTGCTGAGGAGCAGATGTCCTCAGGCCTCACTGAATGAGGGGTTTGCTGTGGGCTAGCCCATTCCTCTAGACCAGCTGTCTCATAGGGACTGCAGCACTTTTGAGGTACATCCTTGGAGCACATCATCTGGTTTCCTTACGTGTGCTCCAGGAGCTCTCCAGGCGTGGGAAGTGAGAACTATTGGGACGTAGACCTCAGAAGCACACTCCTGAGGACCTGGGGTTGGTTGCGGGAGGATGAGGATAGGAATGTTTCTCTTTGGGTTCATAGGCAGTATCAGCAAAATCCTGAGGGGTAACTGGGTGACGAATGGTTGTATCGGCTTTGACAGGGTTGGTACCACATGACAAAGTTGAGTTTTCCACTACTCTTGTTAGCTCTAACCTCTCTGAACTGCTCTTGCCCAAGCTGCTGCATGCTGCATTCTTTCCTCAGTCCATTGCATTTTGTTTCTGTATTACACCCTTTTTTTAGTGTTTCCATATTTATGAATTCATCCATCTACAATAACAATTACAGTTGGAATGTTTACTTTGCCTGATAACATTTACAGTTCATCTGCTGGGCAAATACTTGTTATTCTTTGCTTATTTTTTTTCTAATATATATTGTTAGAAGAGCTTTTGTAAAATTTAATTCGTTCCTCCCAAATATGTTCCATTTCACACAATTGGCAGGAACAAGAAAACAAATCGGAACAAAACAAAGTGATCTCCTCTTCCCCAAATTTAAATTAGAGAAGACAGTTGGGAAAGGTGGCCCGTTGCTGAGGATAAGGCCCAGATCCAGCAGCATCCCATGTTAGTTTCTGTTGGGAAGGAAGGCAGCTGCAGCAGGACGAGCCCCTGGCTACCTGGCAAGGCTGGTGGGAAAGGGAAGGACGGATGTCCTGGCTGGAGGGAGGTGCTTTCCCAGTGTGAGAAAAGTCCGTGTGGCCGCTGGCCGTGTCCCGCTGGAGTGGTAGGTTTGGTCAGGAAACACCTGCCCCGGAGGAAGCTGCGGCACCTCTCGTGCTGTGGATGCGGTTGTGGTGACCGTGGGTATCGGGCAAAGAAACCCCTGTCCTTTGGGAGGAGGCAGAACGTCCTTCAGCTGAAATGCAGACAGTTTTATGCATTTCTTCCCTGGGATTAGGTCCATCCAGGTATTTCCTATGGGTCAAGAGGGAATATTTGGTGGGGGGGAAGGTCCTAGGGAGGAGTCCAAAACCTGAGCATTTGGATGTTGGACAGTCTGCTCAATAACTCAGAAGTGGAACTTGGATAATAGGGAAGAGCAAGACCTGCAGGTTCGTCTTCCCTGAAGTGCTAGCATCCACGTGGCCCAATTGGGAGTAACAGAAGAGTAAGCTAAGATGTTCTGTATTAAACTCATCTAGAATAGCAATAGTAGTGAGGAAAACCTCTTTTAAAAAAAGTTAATGCAGAATGCAGATAAGAGGGTGTAAAAGTAAGATAAGGAAAGTAAAGGTGGAGAACAAAAGGGAGGATTGCCAAGAGGTTAAAATAACAGCAGGGCTGTCCAAGTGCACATGGAACTGGAGACCAGAGTCCAGGAGCCACCAGTGCTCTGCGAGATGCTTTTGCTGTGCATGCGATTGTGGGTCTGTGCTGTTGCATGTGGGAGAAAGTGGCCCCAACTGGTAAAAATGGGAATCTCTACATGTTGTAGATGGTCCTGAGGCGCTGCAGGGCTTGGGATAGAAATGTCTGGGTGCGCAAAGGAGTTGGGATGGGAACCATGCTGAGCGATGGGGACATCAGCTCCAAGATCTGTGTGTGGATGTGCTTTTCTTTTCTTTTTTTTTTCTTCTTCTTTTTTGAGTCCTAGCTTAAAGACTTTTTCCTATTTTACCTTACCTTTCTCCTTTTCTGTATTACTGTAATAGTTTCTGGTGACTTATATTTGTGCTGCTTTTATATGAAACAAAATGGGAAGCCGTTTTCCTTTTCCATAGTATGTTGACAAGGCTGTGAGGTAGCTGCAGGAAGGGCTGCCTCCTCAGCTTCCCCATGAGTTTTCCTTTCATGCTAAAAGACCCTTTCCTGCTTCTCTGTTCAGGATATAATCCAGAGGGAGTTCATCTGAAGGTCCATAAACACGGCAAGTTTTCTCCAGCCTGTCCTGCATGAAAGATTCTTGACCTGCTCTCTGCAGTATCACGTCTGTTCTGATGGGCATTGCCATGATCCACGTGCTTTTCATCACTGCTAGCAAGGTAAATCCATTGCATTTTAACCATGCCAAATAATAACAAGAATCATGCTTTAAGTATGCACCTGTGTAAACTATTTTTATGAGACAAAAAGGCTCCTTGGTCCCGTGTGGGATCATTTATGTGGTGGAAATGAGAAATACGGTATTGTTTTGTGGGGACTGTAATTCCTTAAGTACAATAGGCATGTCTGAGTCTTATTTTGGAAAGATGGTTGTGAACAGCATGGTGTCAGCTCTGTGGCTATAAAGAGCAAGAACCAATAATGCAGAGCCCAATTTGTTCTGGCAATAGCAACCAGGGTCAGAGGGGTTGGTGGGAAGAGGAGTAAACTGAAAAAGTTACTTGGTGGCAAATACCCAGTACCCTCCAAGTTGCTTTGAAAAAGTGTAATTTTAGGCTTGGAGATGCTGGAGCTAATAAACTGAAGGCTCAAACAATGGAGCAAATGCAGCGACTGTGCAGCTGGAGGTGGCTCTAGTTATGTCCTGGTGAAGAAGCTTTGATTGCTGTTGAGCTGGTGGGCTGGGTTGCTGCTGGAGGGCTAGAAAGAAAGGACAATTTGTGCTTTTGTGCCCTTGTTGATTTGTTTTTGGCTTTGAAGTGGCTTTCTGCTGTTTGAGTGCTTTGTTTGTTCAAAGATTATAATTTTTGAGGGTCAATTTTTAACTTCTTTGAGGTTTTCTTACAAGCTTCTGCTCCTACAAAGATTCTGCAGAAATCAGTCTAGTGCATCCTCAGGCCTGTATTGCTATGGAGTTTGGACCTTCTGCACTACCTGGTCATTGATCCCATGATTAAATACAAGCCCACGAGAGCTGGGCATTGCTATCCCCGGGGCCTTTCTAGTTAGTACCAGGGCAGCATTTATTCAGAATTTGCCCGGACAGCCTTGGCCTTCTCATCTCTTCTCAGCTCTTCAGTTTTTTACGACTCTATTCCTTCGTATCCGCCCTGAATTCAAGCTGCACTTGCCCATGCAATATTTGCTTCATCACCATCGCTTTTTCTGGCAGAAAAATAGTGACAAGTGAAATCTCCTTTGGTGAAAATGTGGCAATTTCTAACAGGACTTCATAACAGGATTTCAAAATGGTGGTGGATGACTGTGGACAGAAGAGTTTGTTTCAAGTGATTCCAGTGATAGTATTACTGAATATGTATGACTTATTATTTTTTTTAGGAATTACAAAACTGTGAAGTTGTGATGAAAGGCTTGATGACTTTATGAATAAGTGCTAGTTGATGCTATTTAAGTAGGATTCAATTAAATCTTCATAAAATGAACAGAGTGAAAAAGCTTGACATGAACTGGGGCCCAGGAAGGCAACTTGCCATATATGAAGTATTCCATGGAAATCAGATTACTTTTCATAACTGCAAAAATGTGCTTAGCTTAAGCATATTGGGCCAAATTCTGTTCTCATTTCTGCCTGTGTAATATGGAACTGAGTACAATATTTGGGTAAATCAATTTCAAATAATTAATTGATAGTCTTAGAGGGAAAAGAAACCATTGCTAATTTAAATATTGGCATATTCTAGTTTTCAAACAGATGTTCAAACTCTTACTTTTTGGCATCCCAAGATGAAAAGATAGTGGGAATTGCACAAGAGGGCCTTTATGGAGACTGTCAAAGGAAATGAGAAAACTGTGGGGCCAAAATCCAGACAAGTTCTATACATAGTTTCCCACAATTCTGAATCCGAGAGCTGTGGGGAATCCCACTGACTTTAGAAACTCCCTTTGGCATCGCAGTTTGTAGGATTGGGCCCTAAAAAAAAAAAAAAATAATAATAATAAAAAAAGAATTCTTGGCTCTGTGGAGGCAGGTGACATCAGCAAAGTTAAGCTATTCACTGTTACCTTTGAGTGACTTGTGTGTATGTGTATATATATGTATATATATAAAAAAAAAATCTTAAGCTTATTGAAACCAGTATTTTACTGAGAAGTGTCCTGTATTAGTTTTTAGTTTAAAATTGAAGCAATTTTTTGCCTTGATATGCCTTTGTAGCTTTCAAATATACAGTAAGAAAAAGTGAATATTACTAGAAGATGAATCCTTGCTCATTGACTTAACAACAAAACTAGAATAGAAACTTGAGATTGAGAAGCCTTAAAGTTATATCACATTACCTTTTTTTATTTTTACTCGTAAAACTTCATTGCAATTTACAGGGAAAACAATTTCCCTTGTTGCTTTTAGAGTTACTAACATTATTCTTTTCCTTCTACCACAATCTTTAATGTTAAGAAAACATAAATTGAGCTTCACAGGGTACTCGGATACAATAATGTTAAGTGATTTGCCCAAGTAGAGTGCCAAACAACTGGCAGAACCAGGAATACAATTCGTATCTCCTTAATCCAGCCTCGGAGGCAATCTTCCCTGTTTCATCTGTACTGAAAATAAGAATATATCCTGAACAGAACTACTGTGGCTTAAAATAGTGCTTTAATTCTCCTTTCACCCCAATTGAAGAGTGTTACAATGATACTGACATTAGCAAAGTGATTTCTGATTTACTGCAGAGTAAGAGAGAAAAGAGACCCATAGGTTAAAAAATCCATTTATATCAATTAAAGGCATTTACACTATCAAATGCACTACCAGCATGTAGTAGTAATGGAAAATGAAATCTCACTGCTGTTCTCTGTGTGGGAATTCATACTCAAATCTTGGTTTATACAATGTCTTGACTTAAGATATCCCCAGCAGTGGTCTTCTCTGCAGCCTGGTAAAGTCCCCAAGCACCTGAGTCTGTGACTGCAGGAGGTTCCAGCTGCTTCTGTTGCCTGACTCGATGGTATCATCCACCCGTGTCTAAACTGGAGCACCTTCAGTGCTTAAGTTGCCTCCTTTTGCCCTATAGTACTTGACATTTCCCCTCAAACAGGGTGAAGGTAGAAACTAAGGCATATACTTTGTATGCTCTTAACCACCCCTATTTCTGGAATACTTTATGGATTGGAAATGTGGTGAGGGTTGGGGTTGTATGAAATGTCTAGTTTCTTCACCTGCAGCTGAGGTAGCTAAGATGAAGTCAGTGTTGGCTCTTGGTCTTTCTCTGCTGCTCTGTTCAGAGAGCATAGTCTTGTCTTTGCTAGGGTTTCAGGGGACCTCTGCACTTCAAAGTTTGGGGTGAATATTTGTCAGTTCCCCATTCAGAGTCGTGCAGAAGACTTTTTCATAAGATTGTAAGGCAGATACTGAAAACTTCACTTGGCCTGCTGAGAACTAGACCAGGGTTGGACTCGCATTGCTTATCCTGCCAAGTTCATTCTGTGCCATTTAGGGCTGTGGGCAGTGAACAAGAGTGGGCAATTTATGAATAATATATGCTTAAGGATGGGCTTATCTGCTGTAAGAAAAGCTGGTCCCTGCTGGGTGGCCAAGTCCATTTTTAGTAATAATAAAAATACTACCACTTTGGCAGCCCAGCATTGCTCCAATTAATTCATGTTGACTTCCCTGAATCACTTGTGACCAATCAAAATCGAAAAGCTGAAAAAGTCAATATTTAATTTCAGCATTCTCACTTGAAAGTACTTTTTCTTCAGTTTTTATATACAAAGTAATCCAAAAAACTTTGTTTCAAAATTTAGAGAATTTTTTTTTTTCCTGCAGATTTTCAGAGCTGGCAGTCAGCTTAAAAATAGCTAACATGCACACACACCACCCAGCCACTTGGATATTCGCAGCTGGACAGAGCTCTTGGATTTGCAGGTGACAGGGCCGACCCCGGCAGCTGGGGGAGGTCAGGCTCTGGGTGCCAGCCGCGGAGAGGTTTAGCAGAGCTCGCGGACCTGCTCCCTGGTGCAAGTGTGAGAATAGGCTGCGCTGACTCAAAGCAGCTGGAAACTTCCCCACAGTTGGGGAAACGCTCAAGCACACGCTTGTGGCCATATTCCATCCCCTGCACACGGCTTGGCCGCGTAAAAGGGCGGCTGACTGGGATGGGGAGGAGGAAATCTGGCTCAGGTCTGGCTTGGGGAGGAACTCTGGAGCGTCGGCAATGCTTATACGAAGTTAATCTGAACCATCCTCGTTTCTTGGACCTATAAATCAGGGTAGTAAATTGTTCATGAACAGGTTTCTTTGTGGGATCTCCAGGACTTATTACTTCTCAGTGGGATGGAAATTGCGTGCAGGAAAAAAAAAAGTTTTCTTTAGGTATTTTGGCACTTCTCCATCTTGTTTTAGAAAGTATAAGGAATAGAACTTAATGGAATTTTTCTGAAGTCCTGTTACACTTTTGGCAGTGGTCTGGGGAAATACTATTTGCTTCTGAAGGTTTTTCACACCCTCATGCTGCTTTTCTTTGTAAAGAGGTTGGGAAAGCTTGGGAATGTGGAACATGCGTTGGTAGGCGAGCATTGGAGGTGCGATGTCCAAATGCACAGTTCTAGTGCTTGAGCCTGCTCCTGTTGCTCAGCAAGACTGAATTTGTTCTTGCCTGCTCCATAAGGAAGTTCTCCAGTAGGCAATCCCAGAGACTTGTTAGTCAGTACAATGTCAAAGGTCTCAGTGTGGATAAGAGAGAAACTGTATCAAGGCAATTAAGAGGTGTTAAAAGAGCTTTCCACCCTTTTGTAGCCTGTATCGTATTCTCCTGTTTTCCACAGGCCCTTGGCTACCCGATTCCATCTAGCAGCAAGTCCTTGCCAGGTCTCTGCTTCCCTGGGACTGACACTTTGGTGACTTGCTGTCTCTGCAGTTCTGGGACCCTGTGGATTTGTAGGTGCACATTGCCCAGTATGCAGAACTAAGTAACTTGTTGGCACAGCGGTGTCTGGTGCTGTTACTTCACCTGCCAACTTTTCCCTAACGCAGTCACGTTCTCGTTCCGTTAATGCACAAAACAGGACTTTGAGGAGCTGCCAGGAACCCCTCGTAAGACTTGAAGGACTTGGATGTCACACAGCGTCCAGGATCAACAGTAACCTTAGCGCAGTTCCCTACCTTGAGGAAAGGCAGCCCGCGAGACTGAAATAACAGGCTTCAAAAGCAAATGTGGTCTTACACCGCATTAATCCCTCTGACACAGCATTTGTCTGAATGCCACAAGGGCTGCGGTACTCGGATACTGGCGTGTGGTTCATTTACCACCATTTGCCATAATTATCCTCTTCAGAATTAGAAAAGATTAAACGAATCGTGGTGGTCTATGCACTTGAGAGAAGCGGTAGAAAGGAATTCTACCTTTAGAAATGGTAGAATGTAGGTAGAATAAATGGTACCTTTAGAATTCTTCCTTTAGAAAGGAATTCTAAAATAAGTGGTCCAGATCATCTTTGTTAGGTGTTTTCCAATGATTGCCATTTTTAACAACAAATTATTACAATAAATGTTTGTTCCTAGCTATTTGCCATCAAACAAATATGCCTTTGATTTTTCTTGTGATTTATCTTGATGTTTTGAAAGAATGGCCATGTGGTTAGTTGTGTACTGCGAATTATGGTGGCTGTAGAAGTTGTAAATTACCTCCCTCTGTACGTTGCTATTCAACAGAACCTAAAGGAGCATACTCATAATGCAGAGATTTTGGCCAAGCACCATTGTTTTTGATATGATCTTGGAATATTCCCATTCAAGTCAAGAATTTGAATATCCGCTTTGATTTTACATCACGGACAAATTCGAGCAGTGCATCTTCCTTAACTAGCCACCTTGTGATTGACGTTAAAATTTTTATGGCTGAAATGGCTTGTAAGGAGGAGGAGAATCAAAGCTGAATACAGAGTATTTTGGCCAAGAACGAGGTGGATCAGAGGGCTTGAAATATAATAAATAATTCTTTGTCCATGCGGTGATACTGACAACGTTTTTATCAAGTCCGGGTTGAGCGAGGTGCTCTGTGCGGCCGCGTGCTCGAGCGCTCGTGGCCAGCGGCTCCGCGCTGGTGGCCTGTGCTGTGGCTGCCGTTGCACGGGGACTTGAAGGGATTCTGGGTCCTGTGCAAAGACGGAGCCTTTTCCTCAAGTTAGGGTGTAGATTTGGGTGGCCAAATTCCTAGGTCTATAAGGCACACTGAAAAATGCTATATATTCTCTTTGATAAGAAAAATTACCTCCAAAAGAGTGCAAAATTGTAAAGGAAGTGATAAATCCAAACAAGTTCTCAGTAGAGTCATATTGTACTGAATTTTTGCTTCTTAGTAAAGTTTTATGTATCTTCTATATCGCAACTTCTCAGTCCTAGCTATAAATTTACAGCAGTAATGTATCTTAGGAAGCAATTTAGGACGGCCTCTTCAAAGTATTGGCAAAATTATGAAGGCATCACCTATTTGTCAGCAACATGTTCCATTCTGAACATATTTGCCCAGCTCTGGGCTGTGACGTGTCTGCAAGAGGTTAAGGAGAAAGTTAAGTGAGCATGAATGAGCACTGCAGACCTTCTGCACTGTACGCTTTAAAACTTTTCATTACCAATTTGGTGATGTTATATTACTTAATTATCTATAATGTTGTAAAGACTTGCCCATAAATACCCAAGTCTTTTCTAATAACTCTATCTCTTAATTAATAATACTGTTAGGCTTGATTGTGCTGTCTGCATCAGGATAGTAAGCAAAAAGTGACTTAGGTATCATTTGGCTTCCTCTTGTGAATAAATGATTTGCCAACCTGTGTATCTGTTGCTCAGTTTATGTGATAATTAATATGCCTTTTATTTCTCTATACTGACATCTTTGTTTTATGAATCAAGTCCTATTGATTAAGAAAAATAAGACTTAAAGGAACAAAGAAACCCTGAAAAATCGGAAGCCAGGCATAATTAGTTTGCTCAGGTTTTGTTGTTAGTTTTAGATATCAAATCAATAGAGTAACATTAATAATTAAAAACGTGGATAAATATACCAAGTCTTGGATTAGAGCTTTGAGCTTTAAAATGTTCACATAAAAGGTTTTGCTTAGGCTCTAAATGTTTTAAAGTGCTTGTAATGTGACTTCTTAGCTACAGATCCTGTTAAGAAGTACCAGGCTTTTGGACCAGGGAGGGACTTGGCCATCTCCTGGCTGGGGAGCACCTACACCTGTGGTGTGGGCTGGGATAGAGCAGGCAGCGCTTTGGGATGGCTTCTCTTTCCTTAGTTGCAACTGGGGAAAAATGGGAAAGGGCAGACATGGCTGACAGCGCGTGAGCAGAGCTAGGGATGTTTTTAGAGCAAGTCTAAGTGAAGAATGCTGCCTTTTCTGTGCGGTGTTTGATTTACTTTCATTATCCATATTTTTGACATCAGATTCTTTCACTGATTTGTACTGTGTATTTTTTATTCTCGAGTGTTGGCACGGTAATTCTATATATTATCTGAGTCTATAATTTTGGCTTGAATTAGTGTTTTATACACTGTATTTTAATGGCAAAACTTAATCACGAGTCCACAGTGGACAGAACTGGCACGCTCGGCTGCTTCTATTGCTGGTTCTCTGCCTTAGGTTAAGGCCAGCAAGCCAGATTCCGCATGGCACGTGATTCCCGGCGGCGCACGCGGTCAGGACGGGATCAGGAGACCTGGTTATTAGTCCCTGCTGCGTGCGTGTAGTTCTAGGCTTTGCCAAACCCAACCAGGACCAGAAAAGCATAAATGATAGTGTGAAAGCAGGAGCAGGGCCTGCGCTGGCCATGCCTGCCCCACACCTTCCTGCTTCCCTAAAGGCCGGCTGGAGGAATGCGGCTGGAAGCTGCCCTATTGCTCCGTGCTGGCTGGAGACTCCTCCGTGCTGCGGAGCGGCAAAAAGGGAGGTAGGAGAGAAATGGCTCCTTTGGTTCAAGGAGCAATAGACAGTCCCATTGAAAACTTATTTTTTCCTTTTGTTTTGGCTTTATGCTTCCATAGTTATTGCTGGTTGACCTTGGTGTGCAGGAGGAATTGGGCACTTCCCATCTGGGGTGACTCTCCTGTTTGTCCAGGCTGCAGATGCTGATGGGCAAAGCAGTGTGTGCAACTTGACTCGGCCTCACCTGTCCTCATGGTTTTAATTGAGAAAAGAGACCCTGCTGCTGTGCTGACTCCAGCTTGACATCCTCGCTGGACATTGTTCATTCCTGCTTCTTAAATTGCAGTGGTTAATTTTTTCAGCGTATTTTTGACCAAAATCCTCTTCAAATATAGCTGTTTGGCAGAATCATCCAGACTATCCTCATCGGTCTGAGGGAGTTTAGTGCAGCTGTTTGAGTAAGGGGAGGACCTTTGTAAGCTTTGTACTCCCTAAAGCATATGAGTAAGCAGTATATTCTGGCTGGTCTAATTTGCAGCAACCCATTTTAAGACAATGTACTTGCAATTAACCCCAAGTTGGTAACTCCTGATGCAAAACAACCTCTTTTCACGCTGCTCTGTACAGTTACCTTATGTAGCAAAAATACCATTTCATTGAGGAATTGTAACTGCTCCAATATTGTATATGAACTGCTTGTTGCTGATAATCTGTCACCCCTCGGAATACTCCCAAAATAGTTTAAAAATAACTTTGTCTGGGTAATGGCGTTAGCCCTATTCAGCATCCTCCCCGGAGCTCGTTGCTGCAGTATCAATGTATCAGATGAATCGATGCTGTCGGTGCAATAATTTTAGGCAGAAGACAAAACCACTTCAAAGAGTATAATGACTTGAGAGTTTGTCAATAAGATGTCTTAATGTTTTTGACAACACCCATTTTGTTGACACAGTGGGTGAGGAAGCCTGACATCATTTATTGTGTCAAGTGAACAGATTTAGCGGCTGGCGAACCACATGGTAAATTACACTTTTCCCCCTTCCTGTTTGTTTGAGCTATCAATCCTCTTTTCCTTTTGGAAGCTGATGATTACTTTTCCTCCATCAGCTAAAAGCCAATTTCTTTATTTCTCAGGACAGAAAAGGAGCGTAATTTCTGAATACCGTTGAAGAGAGTCCCCAAAGTGTCATTAATTCATAGTCGGCAACTTAATCGAATAAGATATCCTATCCCAATGCTTTATTTATTTTAAAAAAGTGGATCTTTTATAACTTAAAATCTGTTTTACCATGCACAGCAAGTTCCTAGCTAATATAAAACATTTAAAGATATGCAAAACCACTTAGAATTGGGAAAAAAAATGTAAAGATATGTAAAGACATTAAGTATCTTGTTCACTACTGTAATAACAGGAAAAAAAATCAAGACTACGTTTTGACTTGGGGTTTTCTCTTTAGAGTGTGTGGTTCTCACTGGCCTCCTTGTAGAGAGCGTTTCCTTTTGTACTGCACGCAGGTTTGGTTTCTTCTTTGCATGTTTTTCCCCCATGTTTATTTAATCTTTCTAAACTTTGATGGTCTTTCATGATGATTAACATTATTCATATTGGGAAGTCCATAAAGATCGTTGTTCATCAGTATTTGCCTTCAAACTTTGAAGTCTCCTAATTGCATGAAGATGGATACGTTAAACAATTACCTAAATACTCAAAAGAGAAAGAACAAAGGAAAGAGTGGTGGGATCCCCAGGGGAAAGGCGTTTCTCTCAAAAAAGGAAGCTGTTTTCTTAAAGTTGGCACAAATATTGGGATGCTCAGCTGTCAGTTGCTTCTCACATTTATTCTGAATGAACACAATCCATCCATCAGTGCTTAAAGAGTTTTCTAACAGTACATTGACCTTGAATGCGGCACATTGATTTTCAGTAAGGCATCACAAATAGGGTCGTTACTGAGTCATCCAGCAGTGGATGTGATTGGGAACAGATTTCTGAAATTCCAATACTGTGCCACCTGCCTCGGATGATGGATCGTGCTCCTGCTCCCCATCAATCCTGGCCTCCTGCTTAAAAAAAAAAAAAAGTGACACTTGCATGAAATTTATCATTATATACAGCACAAGGCAAAACAAATGGTTCTGGAGGGGGCTCCTTTCCAACCTCTGCTCATCCCGTAGGGCTGGTTTGGGGGCTCTTGTTTCCGAGGTGCCCATGGAGCGCTGAGGACACGAGCGAGGGATGGAGGCGGCGCGGGCGGCTCTGGGGCTGCAGTTGTGCCGGGTCGATTGGGATGATTGCAATGGACAAACGTGAATATAGGGCCTCAGTGAAATTGTGGAGGAGGAACAAGGAGAAACTAACTGCTGTTAAACTAGAAATCAAACCTGGAAAGATTTTGTGTTCTTGTAAAACGTCTCATGGTGCCTCTAAAGAGGGAAAAGAGATCTTCAGAAATGGTTCTCTAAACATGCAGTTGTGAGGAAGGCCCTTGCCTTTGCTGTGGTGTAAGGATCAGATAAGCTAATGACCTTATTCTTTCCAGCCCTTACGTATACAAAAGAGAAGGTAAGAACGAGGCCAGGATCCTCAGGAGTTCTCAGGTTCCAACTTTCGTGCAAGCCTAGAAGGTTTGAACTCTTTGGGCTGCAGGCTTATGACTCCAGCACACCAGGGAAAGACTATTCTCTCCAATTCGTGGAGCTGGCGCTTGTTTTGGGTACAGTGGTTCTGTAATCAGTCTCATGCGTTGCTCTTTGTTTTTTCAGTTAAAATGATTAAAAATTTCCTCGGGCGATCAGCAGGCTTGGAGACCATATGACCTGGTGGTTGGTCAAGTGGCAGGTTTCACATTCCTGCTCATCTCACTTGGGTGCAGCTGATGTTAAGAATCTTTAAAAGATCTCAATTAAGTAGCCTATTAACTTATTCTCTCCTAACCTATGGGTAATTTTGGAGTGATTTTATTAAAAATACATATAATAGATACTCCACAAGGAGAATAAAACCTGATACCAGAGAATGAAATAACCATCTGAAAATGAAATCAAATTGATAATGTTTCCTTGCTAGGTATTATTGCTTGTCTCTGATGCCTAGTTTCTAGGAAAATTGGAAGGGCTTTAGTTGCTGAAGTAAAACACATTTGGGCTATTACAGATCACCATGGAAAGAGTATCAGTGTTACAGCTGTTTCCCAACAAATGCTTTCCCATCTATTACACTTTTTTTATACCAGCTTCAAGTCATTTGCTGAGCACTGCTGTGGCCATGGGTTGGAGAGTAACTTCTCTGCAGCCTTTGTGTTGGACATTAGGCCTGGCCCAACCTGCATTGATCTCGTATCTCATGCAGAGGGGTTGCAGTTGCTGCTAGGCAAAACCAACCACCCAGCTGCACTCAGAGACCTGCCTTCGGTCACAGGGACTGGAGTTGTCCAACCTGGAACCGATTGCCAGACACTGGCACCTTGGTTCGGGGATGCAGCCATTAATTTTTTTTTATCCTTTTAAAATTAAAAAGGATAGTGGCTTTTGGGGCCAAAATTGACCAAGCTTTTCTTGGAAGTGCTGTAAATGCTGGTGATGGTGAGGGACTGTGTGTATATATAATCTCCTGAGATCTTCTGTTTGCTTCTTCCAGCCTACATAGGTGCTTTTCCTCCCTTAGTTTTTCTTCTGAATGGGAACGTAACAGTTAGAGCAGACAATTAGATGTCAGGCAAGACATCCAATGTCCTTAGGTGTCATGGCAGATAGCTCCAAGTTAGTCATCTTCTAGAAGCACTCTATGCTGCTTTTAAATGGGTAAATAGACCTGGCCTCCTTGCTGAATCTGTCAATACTCTGCATGTATTTTAAGCACGAGAAAAAGATGAAACAGAAGGGAAAATAAAGCCCTGCTGGGAGGGAGGAGAGGAATCTGAGACCCGGCCTCCTCCCAGCTCTATTACAAGTGTCATGTACAGACGTCTCACTTGGTTTCATTGTATCTCAGATTTCTCTGCAGTGGAACTGGCATCATAAAATGTGCTATTGTCAAATAGATCTCTTGAGGCTTAACACAGAGTAGTGAATCAAAGATAAAGCACAGCAAGGAAAGGATACATGATCTTAAGCAGGGGCCAAACCACAGGAATCTGATCTGCGTTTTCAGAATTATTCTCCGTGGGGAGAGCTGGAAGTTTCAGAAGTGGAAATTTGTTCTGGGGTTTGGACCTACCAAATCTCTTTGTGTAAAGAGTCGTATAAGGCTGCACGTGGTAAAGAGAGAGGTTATCAGCAAGGTTCAGATCCAGGCCTTGAGGTTTTCTGAAGCATGAAGGTCTCTAGATGACAATTTTGGGGTTTATGCCCACTTTGAGTTCAATATAGTGTGTGCTTTAACAAATACCTTTGAATTTTACTGCTAATGTTATTACCTTAGTCTAAGTTAATTGCTTGAGCAAACTCACTTAAACTGGTCCAAATCTTACAATTTATGGTTTACTGAAATAAAAACCCAAACCATGGGCTGATGTCAGGCTTGGCTGCCTGTAGGCTGCTAGTGGACAACAGCTTGGTGAGAGCTGAAGAACTCCTTACACCTTAGCACTGATGTAATATTTGAGGTCTGTCTCTAGTGAAAAAGATGATATGAAATAAGCTCTTTAAAGCCCCCAAACCACCCCAGACCTTCCTTATTCAGCCAAATACAGTCTCACATATGAAAAGAAAAGATTTCTCAGGTAGCATTAACAGTGGGTGACACCTCTTGCCATGGCTGATCTGCAGCAGTGTGCAGGCTGCTCACGTGCCTCTGCCCTCCCTGCTGCAGCGACTGGGAAGTGGAGCCCTCGGCCAGTCCAGGCGCTGCCTGCAGCCTTCGCCGGGGAGCTGCTGCTCCTGTTTGTCCCAGCTCAGACCACTGCAGAACTTCAAGAAGTTGTAGTCTGCTGCAACTGGAGTTAACTTGACTTTTAATGTTCAATATTAATATTTAAAAGGAAGAGTGCATGCAATATAATCTAAAGGAAGAGGCTAAAACTTCAGCCTCTGCTAAGCTGCTGTTGAGTTTTGACTTTCTGCAGAAACACCTGTTCAAAAATGAATGTTGCTAGGAATTACTTTATGAGATTTGGACAGTCACTGTTGGATTTGCATCCTTTGCCCTTCCACCTCCCTGATGTTGAATTGCTTGATTCATAGCTGTGTTTGCATCTAGAGTGAGGGGAAGAATTAGGGGAGCTGGTGAAAAGCAAGGTGAAAAAAAGGGCTTCAAATGTAGAGAAGGGATCTCCAAAACTGGAGGAGAGACTCCCATGGGTGCCAGCTGTCCGATGGGAAGCGGTGGGAGCTTGGCGCTCGTGGGCTGGGCAGCCCCTGCCCCGCAGCCTGGCATCGCAGTGCTGCGACACGTCTGTACAGCCCTTTCTGCCGCCCCTGCTCCAGCATCAGTGCGTGGGGAAAGGGCTGGGAAAGGAGCTGGTGTTGGTAGCCAGCCCTGCTAACCCCTCTGCAGCTCTTCTGGGGCACTGGCAGAGGAGAGGGAAGAGGTGAGAGCAGACAGAGCTCTGGTGCAGGGGGTTATTTTGTGCCAAGTATGAGACTTCTTTCTGTCTGACTACTGTAAAACCATATTTAGAACTGTAAAATAGATTATCATCATGCTTACTATTCATCTGGGATGTTGTGAGTTTTAATTTTTTATGTTACTGAGCACTTTGACCTCCTTAGATAAGTGTTGCTATAAATCTAAGGGATAGCAATCATCCCAAGAGCCAGTGGAAGATGTTTTATTTGCGATATGTTGAATATAATTCTGCATTCGCTTCATAAAGACGTGCACTTGCTTTAATTGGTAGGATCAGAATTATGTGAAAACAAATATAGTTGGTGTACTAATATAAACCTGGCTTAGCTTTTCAGAAAGCAATTTATTGCCTCTGTATTTTTCTTGGGCCCATTTTGTATCTGTCTCTGGTCAATCTAAACAAACAGCAGAATTTTCTCTAGCAGCAAGAAAAGCCATTTATATTGGAATAATTCAGGGTCAATTGATATTTGAATTTTAAGTCTCACTTTTCAGAGCTATGTAAGTCAAGTAACTTAATTACCTCAAGTTTAAAAGACTAGATCAACACAAGAAAATGAGAGAGGGGGGAAAAAAAACCCTTTATTTGATTTTTGCATTCTCTACTCTGATTCATGTTCTTGGTCACTCCAGTGCTGTCGCAGAGCCAGTGCTCCCAGTTCAGTTCCCAGCGTGCAGCTGAGCACTTCTTGTGCTGCAATAATATCCTAACACACCTTCAATACATCTTAATTCCTTTAATATGACAAGCTGTGGCACAGTTTCCCTTTTCCTTGGGATTTACTTCCCTGGATTCGTGGGCTCCCCAGCAGCGGGTATGTGGCCCTGCACCTTGCAGGGCTGCAGCTCTGCCCACCCTGTCCCGTGGAGGGAAGGTTGCAGCCTCTCAGTGACGATTTCTGCCTTTGGGTCCCTGCATGAGCTTGTGTTTGCAGCACAACAGCACGGAAACACTGATCAGATCTGTCTGCAGCCGCACACTAAGAATGTGTGCAAGTGGGAGCAGAAAATTCTGCGGTGTCAGAGGAGTGGGAAGCGAGAAGTGACTAAGCTCTGTTAGGAAGCCAGAAGTTGTCCTTCCTGGGGCAAGACAGTGAACCTGCTGTTCGTGTGCGTAGCTGCGTTACTGCTGCTGCTGGAGCAAGCCTGGAAGATGTTTGTTCCTCACCCTTGAAGTAACTTCACTGATTTAAATTAACTTCTCATTTTTATTATTGTGAGAGACAGTCAAGACTGGAGCTTCTGCCTAGGAAAGGGTCTTATTTAAAGAAATGGTTTCTTAAAGAATTAAACCCACCTTATGAGCTTCTTGAATGTTAGTCTGGCACATTTGGAGCTCCTGCTGGAGAGAGGATAGGGAGCAGTGGCTGCTGAACTCGGGTCTGATCTGGTCAGGCAGCTCCTTTCCTGCTCTAGTCCTGTAGAGTTTCTTATTCTCTCATTCCAGGTCTCTATAGCTGGACCTTGTTGCCCCTTCGTATGTGTAAGTTTACTCAGTAAATGGCAGCTTGTTGCTTGTTGTACAAGTAAATCAAGGTCATAGTTGAAAACATCAATTAAAAATGCCTTTTTCATCTTAGCGAGACAGTATTCAGTGCCAGGAAGTCTTAAGTCCTTACCCTATGCCCAACCTTAGCCATTTTGGCAATTAGACTATAAATCTGTAGAATTAACTTCAAGATGTTAGTCACTCTTGGAAATTACAGTGCTCATTTCTCTGTCTTTCTGTCTGTCTTCTACTTAGATGGTAGTGTTTTCAAGCTTATTTTATGGACCTAGTTAGCGCATGTGATAGGCTTTGGAGTGGTCAGTGGGTCTGGGATGAGAAGCTGGGCCTCGTGCAAGGGGTGTTAGTGTGACAAGGTGCATCTGATGCCTGTGGATAATGAAACCCCTCCTCAGATGAGCACCCTCGAGCTCCAGCTAAGCAATTTTTAGGTTACTGTATTTTAAAGCTTACAGAAGCGAGCAAAGCGGGTGCGCAGGAAATTGAAGTAGCTTTGCATGAAGCTGCCAGATTAGTCTCCATGCTGCTAAATGCATCCATGGAGATAGAAGCATGTTTAACTTGGTGTACACGTGTATACGCACAAAGTCATCACTTTTGGGGATAAGGCTGTGCCTATAAAATGATTAGTGTTCTAGTGATTGTTTTAAAATAACTCAAGCAGCATCTGAATTTATTTACATACATGATACTGTCTTTCATAAACACAGCTGTACTTAGAATGCCAATTCAAGGATATTTTTGGAAGTTCATCCAACAGTTCAGCTGGGATAAAGGCAGCTCCCTCACCCAATCTCATGTTTTCTCCCAAGGACTCTGGACCGAGTAGGTAGCCACCACCTATTCCCAGGTTTCCCCAGGTCCTCAATACCTGCAGACATGGCTGGGCTTGGGTTGGTTGGTTGTGTCCCTGGGGTTGCTGGTGTGAAGGTGTTGGAGGAACTGGCTTTGCTGCTTAGAAGCTCAAACACGTGGTGGGCAGTAGCTGCCATGTAGCTACACAAAGTAGCTATAAAAACTCCCCCAAAGTGGCAGTGGCTGCAGGAGCCAGACAGGGAGAAGAGGCAGTAGAGCCATGGCCAATGCTCTTCTTCCCAAGTCTTCCTCCTCAAGGCAATTCCCTCATCTGCCATATCTGTGCTGTGAGAGCCTGTGCTCTCCGACAACAGGATTATGGATATAGGTCAAATTCCCTTAAGACCACACCTTCAGCAGAAAGAAGACATTCACCCCCTGGAATTTAATATTGCTCTTCATTTAGCGATTTCCTTCTCCCCAGTTGTTTGCTTTTGAATTTAGGATAATATAAGTCATTATTTGAAGTAGGCTATTTAGAAAGCCCAGCACTGTTATTATTTAGTAAGCCAGAGTTACATTATCACTGGCTTCAATCTATGTTTGATGAAAAGATTTTTCCTATTTAAGAGGCAGAAAAAAAAGTAAAAGTCTTTAATGGGTTTTGTACCTATTCCAAGATCATCAACATGCAGTATAATTAGAAAGTTCTTGTCTCGTTTAAAATCTTTTTTTCTCTCTCATGGGACTTCAACATTAAAAATGCAAGATTTATGTATATGGTATAATTATTTATTTGTAGTACAGCAGCACTTAGAGGTATCACTCAATCTTGGGGCCCTATTTGTGTGAAACTGTGTTAGCAATAGCAGCATTGAGTCAGACTAAGAAATCCCAGGCTGGAGTTATGCTAAGTATTGTACAAATACATTGCAGTGGTCACTGACTGAAGGAATTTATATTAGTAAGATGGGCAAAGAGTTAAGACGGGAGAGAGGAAGGAAGTATTACTCACTGAGATATGACAGATGGGGAGCTGAAGCGTATCACGATCCAGGAGCAGATTTGGGTATCTAGAAGGTTGTTTGGGAAGCTGAGGATGCAGTTGGATAAGTAGTGGGCTATGTAGAGGAAGTCTGTGGCTTAACTCCTGCTGGGATTCAGTGGGAGTTGAGTACCAGTTTAAATGCTTTTGATAGTCTCAATAAATGAGGTTTGGTGTTTCTTGTTTTGTTTTACCCTTTGGACACCCAAAGCTCTTTGTCAGTCTTGTCCTTGTGGCATTTTCCTGCTGTGAGCGTGCAGAGGTGATTGGCACCTTGGGACCTGAACCTGGTATCTCGGAGCTGACTGCAGTGCTTCCAACTAGGAGCCCTAGATAAGGGGTTTGTTACCTGCCTCTGTTTACTGCAGGATTTTGTAGTTCTGTCGTCTGGCTCACTTGAAGACAACGATTTCCTGGCTAATCAAACCTTTTTAAAACCTAGAAGGAATCCATGTGAGCAGGCAGCCTTCCAGACCATTTTGAAAACTAAATGCTAACAAGATTTATTATGCCCTTGTGCTTCATTCTTTCTTGGATACTGAGTGTAGCGTGTGACTAGCTTTGATTATTCAGGCTTTTTGCTCTTCATATTTTACATTTCTGAGAGTAATTCTTGGAAGATAGAAAACCCCATTTTCATAAAGGCTGCTCTGCATAAGGCAACTTTTGAACAATTACTAGGAGTATAATTGAATTAGTAGGAGTGGTTGTTTTTCTGGCAAATGGACAAAACTAGAAGTAGACACGGACAAAAGGTCCCAAGATTTATCTGTTGAAAATCTACTCAAACAGCTAGTTGCTGACCAAGAATCAACAGATGATTGTCTTCATTTAAGTGTAGAACTTGGCTTGGTGGGCTCATGTATAAAACAGAGTACATTTAACTAGTCAGCTGGGAGAGAGAAACGTTAACTGGTTTGGCCAAAAGTCCCTGGAGCAGAATAAAATCTGTATCCATAGGAAACGAAGTCATTTTTTGTGAGAAAAAGACAAAAATTAAAAA
>JAVCKT010038397.1:35805-47207 GCA_032273925.1 Rhynchotus rufescens
CCCCCCCCAAGACCTCTAAAAAGGCAGGGACAATCTAACTGAATGAAGTTTACAAATCTCTTTTTGAGGCTTGGGCTGGATTTGTCGCTCTGTACTCTGTATTTTGAAAAGTAAAGTCCAAAAAGTTACAGGAGACAGAAGCAAGTTGGGTTGCTTTTGTTCTAATTCACAGCAGGCACCTTTGGAATTCAAAAATAAATGTCTAAGTTAATATACCTATGTGTTCTTTGCATTAACAATCCCATTAAACTGTGCTGCCCTTCCCACCTTCCCCCCCTTTTCCGAAATATATGCTATCATTAGCTGCTATCTTGAATCGACAGTGGAGTAATTTGAACTCTGGCTCCCAAGGGCCTACTCCTTTACTTCCTGCTCTAGGAATAAGGTGTGTATTGATTAGATATCAGGTTGTAATTGGGCTCCAATCTCTCTGCCTCAAGATATATGATGGAGATGACAGGAAACAGATACCCTGTTGCTACTTGTAAATAGTCTGGTTGAACAAAATGGTTTGTAACCACTTCAGTGCCATAGTCTTTTATTACCAGAACAGAGTTGCTTTATTGCTTAGTTTGATGGCTTTTCTAAGTAAAATACTACCTTTCTTTCTGTGGGTGCTAAAATAATTTTAAGTGAATACCTCTTTGAAGGACTGAAAATAATTATTTGACAGTACACAGCTTGGTAGAATTATATGGTGAGAATGTCACAGACATAAAATCAAGTCCATAACCTCAATCTGATATCCATAGACTATTTTTTTTTTTTTTTTTTAAAAAAAAAGGATGTTCAGAATGAGGATGACGAAAGAAGGTGCTTATGGTAGCTGAAGATGTGGAATTATTCATGGCTTGTCTCTCCCAGGATGTTCTGTTCTATACATCGGCTGTACTGGGCTAAATATGACTCTACCAAAAACAAAAGTGCAAAGCAGTGCAGTTATCTTGCTTCAATGGGTTACAAAAGCAGCTCCTTAAATATTGGTTTGTGGAAAGATATACGGAGTCTATCTAAACTTCAAATGAAAAGCAAGCTTGTAATCTTACCAATGTATTCTGATTTGGGGACAGTTGTCTCACAGCTCAGAAGAACTGCAGTTTTTGCCATTTGTACAGAAGACTTGGAGAAAAATCCTAAACGTATAGACTGAGGGTAAAACCCCTTGGCCTTCTGAGAAGGAACAGATTAGGCTTGTTTTCTGAGCATATCTTTTGTACTTTTTTTCTAATCCTCCAGAGCAGATTTCAGAACAGACAATCAGTTTATCCTGATCAGTGATTTATCTGTGAGGTTCTGAGAGGCTTGTGTGAAGGTTTCAGGGCTGTGGACCCAAGTAACTCATGTGTCGCAATAATATATTTGGTGCATGATAAGGCAAACCACAGAGAAAACAGAGGGAAGGAAAAAAGCACATTCCCTAGCTGAGAAGTTATTGGATGTTTAAAGCTCAGGAACAGATAGTTTAGGGAGAAGTAGATTTCAATGACTGCCACTCTGTAAATATATTACCAAATCTAATGTGCTAGTGCCTCATTTCTCTCTTTCAAGCATATTTCGGATGGCACTTGTATCACATTTATACCTGAAAGGTAGTTTGATTTTGCATAAAAGACATTTATATTCTGCTGCTACTCAGAGTGACCTTAATGTGGTTTATTGACAAATGAAGGCAGAGCTATTCCAAATATTTTTTGAGCAGTAGTTATCAGTAAGATCTGCTATGCATACATATATTACCTATGTTAAACATTACATGTTTTTGTTATTAGACTTCTAATATTCTATTTCCCTTATTTTCCTCATTTGCCTCAGTATTACATCAGTGCAACTCCAGATGATTTTTCATTATTGACTTCACCCAGTATGTTGTCTCATCCCTTTATCATGTTTTTCCCATATCTTTGCTGTGGACACATTACATTTTAAATCATACAATATGCCCCCAACCAAACCTCTGAAAGATCAAATTCTTTGGCTTTCAGTCAAGAAGCAAGAAATAATAACAACTTTTTGCAGAGATAGATCTGTAGTAGTGTTTGTCCTGTTTATGAAAATGTAGGAGAGCAGTCCCTGTGAGTTCAGCCCTCTGCTTTTAGATCTGAGGACTTACCCTAAGAAAATCAATGTAAGTAACACTGAAGTAGGAAGGAACGAGCGGAAGGAAAAGCTTTTAGTGCTAATCTGCTTGGATTTCAAAACAAGGTTTCTAACCACAGCGAGGTTACAGGTCTGCAGAGCTTGACGCACGTGAACGCTGAGCAGATGAACTTTTAACGTTCCCCCATTAACTTTTAAGGGCCCCCTGGAGCTCCCTCCCTGTGCTGCAGCGAGGCTGTGCTGGGCAGGCAGCGCACGTCTAGGGAGCCTGAGGGGTCAGACTCGCATTTACAGGAGAGTTGCTGAGGTGCCTGAAGTGGCTCCTACCCCTAGCAAGGGTGTTTTGGCCACCCTGGTCCGCTCCTGGAGGCTGTTGCCTAAGTAGCAGTTGTAATTCCTACATATCAAATAATTCCCCATTTGAACTTGTTTCAGCCATAGGAGTTTGTCACGTGCAGTCCCCCGGTCTCCCTCTCTCTGCTGCTCCCCCCCAAATTTCAACAGCAATGTCTCTGGGAGGCTCTGGCTAGGACACAGCTTTAATTTCCTATGTTTATACTGTTGTCAAGCAAAACTGAAGCACGACAAGATCCACTTCACCATGTAACTAACCATAAAAGGTTAACCGCTTATACACCCTAATTCTGTGTTTGTATCCTTGTACCAGGGAGGGGAGAGTGAACCACTTCGTAGGCTTTTCTGGGCTTGGAGTCTTTCCTCTTTTCCTCTTTTCAGGATTTCTTGTTTTTGTTGGTAATGGTTTTTTATTAGGACAAGGCAGGGGACAGACACCGTGGGCCACCACACACCCGAGTGCTCCTCGGAGAAGGTGGAAAGAAGGGGCTGCGCTTTGTCAGGCTGCCGAAATCAGCAAAACCGCCTGCAGAAATCCTGTCTGGGCCACAGAAAGGGTGGGGAGGAAGATCTATGGAGAGAGTACATTAGGAAACTTGGAACATGGGAATTTAGGGATGTCAAGGGTAATTTCTAGGATTATAAATTGTGGAAATCATGGCAAAGGCAAGTTGGGTTTAAAAGAGAGCAGGCCCTCAATTTCTGGTTTGAGTTGTGGAATTTGAGATTCTCGTTTGCTCTTCTGTCTGATGCTTACAGTATTTCTAGACAGCAGGCAAAGCTGCATTATATTTTATTAATATAATTGCCCTTAATGTAACTTGTCCCATTTCATTTCTTTGTCTCCAGGCAATTTCAGACAGTCAGCAGACCAGTTGGTTAGACACCACTAGAATATGCATTGTAATGTGAAGCATCAACTACGTCTATATAGGATGTACTTATGGATTGTTTTGCATGGTCACGTGCTAGGTCTGAGCTACTGGGGCATGAGCCAGCTTTGGTCAGGAAGCCTGTTGGACAACTTAGGGTATCTGAACTCGAGTGAAGTTTTGCCTTTCAGGGAGGTTTCTTAGCATGTTCACTAGGCTAATCCCACTATACACCTTCTAGACCAGAGATGGCCTATGCTCTGCTGATTTGGAGCCTGGACAGTTCTTAAGGCACACCTATATGTGCCCAACTGTAGGTAGGACCATAGTTCTCCTACAAGTGGCTGGAAGAGAAAAGGTCCCTTGACTCAGTTTCCTCATGTTGTGCAAATCAAAGCTGAAATCAGTGAAGGCAGGTAAACATATGTGATATGAGCAAGTCAACACTCTTCCTCCAACAGACCTGCTTGCTTGAGTTGGGACAGTAGCTATGAGCAAAGATTTGTAAGTTAGGACCTTTAATCACAAGAAACCTGCATGGAAAATCTGCTTATTCGGAAGGTCTCCTGGGAAACCAGCTGAATAGCCAATGATTCTAAATAGCTTTGATTGATTCTTAATGGGGACAATAATTCTGTTTAATGGGAATATCTTCAGATGATTTAAAGTTGCTTTGGGCATTTTATATATCTTGGTCTTATGCCAGTCTTGTTTATTTGCTTTTCTACCAAGAGTATTTGATGCTTTTAATACTATGATATATGCAGGAGGGGCATGTGCTGGGGCACCCCTGCCAGCTCCTGGCTGTTGGCCTGTTCCTTCCCTATCAATTATGGGATATGTGGGGTTGTCCTACTAAGTGCCTGGTCATTACCAATGGCTTTGGAAGGCAGAAACTGCATTTCTCTCTGTATAGACACTTCTTGTATAGAAGTATCTTAGCCCTTAGCATCTGCCTGCACAGCGATGCAATGGGCTCTCCAGTGCATCACTAGAGAACGCACTGTAGAGCTGGACCTTTCCACCCGGGACAATCCCTGTCCAGAGGGATGGACAATAACACATTGGTAAGGGTTGGTACCCATAGACTAAGGGAATCAAAACAGCAATTCACAGAGCAGCATTCGGTATTTCTGCCTTTTTTTTTGAACACGTTACATGTGTGCCTCATGGAACAACTCTTGTGTGCATCAGTAAAGTCACCTGTGTCAGAGCAGATGAGAAAGAAATGAGGTGGTGAGAAGAGGAGCAGGAGGTACAGGTGAATATGAAACTCTGAGTAGACTTACTTTGAACAAAATTATCATATATCTAACAAGATGTTTGGTAGCTGTTTGATATTGCCTGGGGGCAGACCATTGTGGAGTTTTACCACTTAAAAGGAAAATCAGATTAAAAACAGAAATAAGTTTGCTTTTTGTCTCAGCTTATCAGAACTAGATGGGAAGATATTTACGATTAGTCCTCAGCCTTCAACACCAGGGCTTTGAGCATATTGTAACAAGCCCCCTGCAGAACTGCATCGTGGTCCTGGCAGCACGGAAGGAAAAGGTGGGATGGGAGCTCTACTGCTCGGGATCCTTTGGGTTCCTAACAGAAAAGTGCTGGTAGAAAGAACATCTCCAGTACTTGGGGGCTTGCTTTTCATCCTTGCAGTTTGACTATGAATTGTGTATCTGCCCAACTCTTTTTTTAAATACTGCTTAAACCGAAAATCTCAAATATACTTCAGTTTTTCTGGTGCTCGGACCCAACCTGAAGTATAAGGCTCTACTTCCCCTTCTGTCACTATTTCCTTCACTTGTTAGTGCTGATTCTACAATGGTGGCTAAAGAGAGCACAACACCATTAAAGGAAGCAGAGGCTCTGCACATGCATCCTTCCCATGCCAACAATTTCTTAATTTAAGAACTAGTCCTGGTGCCCATTAGTGCGCCACGTTTCTACAGGATGGAATGGTGGACAGGACACTGATGAAGTTCCTCTGTCAGATGGCAGGTTCTGGCTGGATTCTTGGAAAAATTTGCTCTTTCTATTAACTGATGTGTAATTCAGAGTAGAGAGATACTGTGTGCTGGTTTCTGACCTTTGAAAACACTAAATCATGAAAATGTCTGATTTATTGAATTTCTCCTCCCTCCACATAATCTTGCCAAAGTGGTCATGACCACAATAAGTGAACTGAAGTGACTTTGGTATTTGTATCAAATATAAAATGTTTATTTTGGGACCTAGTTTATGAAAATGTTAATGCAAGAGAGATTTGGCCAGAATAAAGCTTATGAAGAAGTAACATTTAATCATTAGAGACTGAACTGCACTCAGGCTGAACAATGGTGTTCGAGATGACTTCTTGAATCCATTTATTCTATTTCTGGTATTAAGCTTCTAAGACCCTGGCAGGGTCCTAGAGTTTTCCATAATTCTGTAGATAATATTATGTCAGTGTGCTCTTAAGTGCTGTCTGTAGCATTCTGCATTGGATTTATTAGAAAGTTGCCATCCTTAAAAAACGGTGGATTTTTTTTTTGTTCTCTCTTAGCTTGACTAAACAAGAACATGTTTTAGAAGAAAGATGCTGATCTTTCTGTACTGCACCAAACCAATAGCATGTTGGTTTTCAGTACCTTGGAGGAGGTAAAAATGTGAATTAGAGAATTATGAAGTAACCTCTCAATAGGGTAAAGTTCTTCTCAGTCTCTGCCATATATCTTGGGTCTTGGAAGATTGGAAGTCCTTTAGGCACATGTTTGGATGTGTAACGTACAGAAAAATGTATGGAGCTTTGATAATGAACTGGGTATGAGCACAGTTTGTACATTATTTCCTTCTCCTTTGATATCCAGTGGACTGTCAAGGTAGATTTGGGTGCTGTTCGTTTGGTTTTGATTGGCTAATTCTAAGTGATTTTAGCATTTTTAAAACTTGCACAACTTCAAGGTTCTAGTTGAATATTCATAGGTCAGGTAAGGTTGTGTTGCCTGGAGTGACTTTCTTCTACACAGGCATTGGATCATCCACATTCTGAGGCTTAGCTCTTCTTTTTTACCCTAAAAAACCTCTCGCCATTTGCCTTCTGGAAAATGATAACGTCAGTGAGGTCACTCTGGAATTAGATGTTAGGCAAACCACTGGATATTTTGTTAAATAAAATGGCCCTTGCCAGTATTTTGCAATCAGTCCTTTAAGTTTTAACCACATCTTAAAGTCGAAATGCGTCTTGGTCTATGCATGCATAGACAGATAAACTTGCGTGTGGAGAGGTACTCAAGCCTAAAATCTTCATTAATTAAAGTTCCCTTTTTTCACACAGATATCTTTAAAATAGATTAACAACAGTTCTAAATCTGAGCTGGATAGTGAAAAACTTGATGTCTTTTTAAGATACTTAGAAAGGAAAAGCATACAAGGAGCTGGCTATTTCTTAGCAAGAAAAATGCCTTTGAAATCCTTCTGTAGTCCAGGTATCTTCTTCAAAACCACATCTGATATGGATCTAATCTCCCTGCTCAATAACATCATCATTAAACCTTCACACATCACAAACAGTGTGTTCATCATTTTAACATTACTTTTCAGGATCAGGTTTAAATTATGGTCTGCAAGAAGAGCGCAGGTCCTCATCTGTGCATCTTTCTCCGTTTTGTAAAGGAAGATCTATCTGCTCTCTGTAAAATGATTATTTAATGCCAAGCAAAAGACGGAATTACAAATGTGCTTTGTTGGGCTTAACCCTTGCTCTGCCAGGAACAGAGCTGCATCACTAAAGAGCAAGTGTGAAGGATGCTCTGAGGTGGCAGCTGTCTGAAACAAGACTTGTGCATGTCGGGCAGGCAGCTCTTTCTCATGGGAGAGTAAAGGACTTGGCTTCTCCTGCCGTGCAGGGACAGGAGCCACCGCGTGCAGCCACGCTGGGCCTGTCCTGGCTAGGTCGGGCCTTTCCTGCCCCGCTACACAGCTTGGGGCATCCCCAGGCTAGCGGGACCATCTCCGCTAGCGGGACCATCTCCACTTGCGGTGGCTTCATGTGGAAGGGCAGGAAGGGGCAAAATGTCCCCTCCCAGCCGCTGTCCGTGCTGCAGAGGGAAGCATTGCTGTTCTTCCCGTTGCAGGAGCAGGCGGCAGCTGGACGCAGCGCTAGGTCTCTGCTTGGCAGTAACTCTCATAACCAAATGTCACCTTCAAAAGAAGCAAGAAAAATATTTCTCATCTTTCTGGATCGTGGTGGGCCGTGTTAATCCCTCCTGTCGAAGGAGGGCCATGCACATCTCTGCCGAGGCAGGTTCTGAGGCTCCCCAGCCATGAGACGTAGCTAGGGGAGCTTTGGGCCACCAGAAGACGAAGCAAAGATTTACAGTTCAGCTGTAGGATCTTAAAACACTTTTTAAAAAGCCTTCAAATGCTGTTTTTTAACTCACTGGTTTCCTTTGTATTTGAAAGCTTTCAGGGAGTTTTTCAGCCTTAGGTTGGCTGCTGCACTGTCGCTTCCTTTAGCGTGACTCTTGTCTCCCCTTGCCCCAAACGCGGTATCGCAGGCCCGGGTGCTCTCACCTCCTCCTCCTCAGGCTGTGCTTTGGTTATGTAACGTATTGCAAGGGAAATGCGTGACACGAAGCACTGCAGCATTAATGAGAGCAAAACGCTGTGAATTAACCTGCGGAGGGGAGGCGGCGGCGTGGTTTTGGAGGCGGATGTGCCCGCGCTCGGCTCTGAGGGGCCGTGGGGCCTCTCGCCTTCTCGCAACACCCGGCGCCTGCCCCGGAGTTTCGGGCCTTCGAGGCGTGTTTTGAATCGAGCCTTTAGAAGCCATGATTCATTTCTGCCGGTCCTGGTCACACAACTTCCTCATTTAGAGAAAGGAAACCTTTCTGAGGAAAGGCCCAGGATCATCAAGGTCTGGGTAAATGAGGTCGTGTCAAACATTTACAAACAAATGTTCCTCACGTTGAATGGCTTGTTTGGTGGCAAGCACCGTTATTGTCTTATCTCTGGTTGTTCCTCTCTTTCTTTACTAAGATACTGCTTTCCTTTGTACTATTAAATTCCTCATCCTGTTAGAAGAGAGGAGAAAAAAAAAAAAAAGAAAATAGAGAGAAATATTGTACCAAACTACATGGACATATTGTCATTGTGGTTTCCTATTAACTTTTTGCTGATTCCTGCTTGCTTATCATGTGCTTTAATGTACTGTTACATTTTCCAGCAGCAGAGCGTCTCTGGTGCCTTGGCTCTGAAGCACTAAAACCTTGTGTTGGCTACTTTGCTGCTGTTGTCCTCATCATGTAAAACAGCCTCCTCAGGATCACAAGAACAACGGGGCCAGTTATTTTAATCAAATGATATTTACAGGATCTGGAAAGGTTGCAATATCAGCCTCTGCTGTGACCCCTGAAACAAAATCACTTCCATTCACATTATTATCTTCTGTGTGTGGGAAACAGCCAGAGTCTGAATATTCTTTTTATCCTCCCCCCATATTTTTTTCTTTTCTTTTTTTGTACTTGCTTGGTTCCTGTTGAAAATGCATCTAACCTATAAGTGAACAGCCTGCTCTGTGTTCGTTCCCCAGCATTCTCCAGATATTCACATTCTTAAAATACCATCTTCTTCCTTATTTTCTCAATTCTTTATTTGTTTACACTGAAAAGCGTCTTTGTAGCTGCCTACACTGAGCTGGGAAAACATATAGTCTAGTCCTCCTTTATTTAGATTGTTACTGTCTTTGTTACCCGATACTAGCAAGCTTTATTGAGGATAAATCTATATGCCAGTGAAATTGTACAACACGAGTGTTCCCAAATTAATTGGATTCCATGGGGTATATTCTCATCACAATGTGCAGAGAGTTTAAATATATAACTCCCATTAATGTTAATGGGAGTCACATGCTTGAATTCCAGCAATTCTAGGTAGGAATATGTATAAATAGCATCGTTTTAAATGAAAGCTGTGTCCATATTACTGTGAACTATTACAAATAATGATTACAATTTTCTCCTATGGGTTGGAAAGGAACAGGGGTTACCAAATGGTCTCTGTAAAGCACTCCGTATTGCTAACACTGCTGGTTGAAAAACACAGTGGACTGCATAAATAAGTTACTGGAAATTTTGCTGTGCGTGCTGCAAAGTAAAGTATAGCTGTTTAACACTCAGCCTTAAACAGAAATGAGCATGAAGCAGCATTCCCTTCAGCAGAAGGGGAGAATCTTCATCTTTCCATCTTGTTGCCATACAGATTGAGATTATATATACAAAAAGGGAGAGGGAGTGGTGAGATTCGTACTGCCACTGTGGGCTATTTAATATTGTTTTTCCTAAACCAAAGCACTGGCTTTGTTTGTAGTTATGTTTCCAGATATTATTTGATAGTTGTTAATAATGCAGTTCTTCCACAGTGCTGGATGTTTTTAAAGCAGGTATTTCATACTGAAACTTAAAAAGAAAAAGAAAATTCTCATGAGGTAGAGAAAATAATTTACTATGAGCAATAAATAAGCATGGAATTTGCCCTCTGACACCATTAGGGAAGTATTATATTATTTTACACCAGTCTTCAAATTCATTAGTTATATTATCTATATGTTCATCGGTTAGCTAGTCATTTGCAGAGTAGTCATTAAGGAAATGAGTAACAATCACACGTTTGTTCTTTGATCATAGCAATCACAATTCTCGCACGATTATATGCCTGAACTTGAACAAAGTTTACTTTGAACAAAGCAAAGTTTAGGATAGTTTTAGGGTCTCTCTTTCTTACAAGAAGTGGCTGAAGCATGCAGTAGGCCTAGGCTTATGTTTTCAGTATGCTATTTTTTGTTTTGGGGCGTCCAGCATGGTATTGTATAGTTTAATAGTTTTGTCTTGAGTTATGATTGACGGGTTTAGAAGTCTCTGGTACTTAGAAAAAACTTACTTTAAAGTTGTGTGCTACTTAGCTGAGGAGAAAAGTTCAAAAAGAGTGATGAAAACTTTGACCTACCAACATTAGATCCAGGTAGATCTTAGATCTACCAGTTGCCAAGAAGTTAGATGTTTGTTACCTTCCGGACTGGTCAGCATTGGGAATATCAGAGCATTTTGATGGATTGTTGTGAACTTGTGGTTTTTGTGGAAGTTTCTTCCTATCAAGTTGTCAGTGGTGCGTGTGCTCGGAAGCATGCAAAGCTTATACTGATTTTTCTGAGATAAAATGAGAAGTCTACATGCTCTATTCCAGTAACTTTTTCTTTTAATCAAAACCATGCCAAATTTCTAGGCTTCTCACTTCAGAGTAGTCTGTTTATTTGTTTTCTACGTAAGGAACTGAGTAGGGGGACAAGTTTGTGATGTAGACTGATGCTGAGCATGGCATCTTCCAGGTGAATTGGTGAGGAGTGGGTTACTCTAGAAAGCAATGGGACTTCTGCACTGAACTGGTGTTGTAGTGCTTCATGTACGTAGCTTGTCAAACCTGAAGCCTTATAGAGCTTGACTGTTGTTATTGTTGAATTATTTAACACAACAGTTCTTGTATTTGATGTCCCAGTTTGGTATGAATATGGAAGTGCAGAGCAGCAAGAATAAAAAAAAGTGGAACTGGGAACTAGTCAGAACATTGTTGAAGAACATGATAAAATCAGTGATGAGCTGCGAGGAGACGATGGGCAGGGATGATTGGGGCGAAACACGGGAAGATTCTTCACAGACGCCGAGCAAGTAGGTGGACAGGCTTTTTCCACGAACACCTTTGTGGATTCCCTGAGTCTGCACGAGCAAAGCACTCGAATCAGGATTTGCTCCTACATGACTCGTGCTCATGAGCGGCTGTGCCTTTGAAATCCTAGCAGGGAGCAATCGGAGCGGATTTCTGACATCATGCGCATTCCCATGGAAACTCCCGCTGTAGTCTCAAGGGTAGGATTGAATTTTCCTTGCAACAGGATGCAATGGCCTGGGAAAGAGAAACCATTTATATAGCAACAGTAGACATAACTGCTAATGAAAATTACAGTCTGTTACTTTATTCCTTACTTGCTCCTGTACGAAAATACTACTGTAATATTATGTAATCATATGATAATTTTTATATTGTTAAAAC
>JAVCKT010038399.1:5674-18089 GCA_032273925.1 Rhynchotus rufescens
CTGCATGTGTGTATATTTGTATATATCTAGATATATGTACACACATACACACACACAATGTAATTCCTATTGTACTGCTTTCAAAAGCAAACACATTGTGGCCTGGCCTTGTCCAAAAAACAGTCATAGACAAACCTGACCAACTATGACTTTTTAAAAATATATTTGTATACTTATATATTTATACTTAGCAGAAGTAAAAATCGACATTTAAAACCACTTTGCTGCAGTTCCTCAATAAATACAATAATTTCTCCTCCAACTTTTGTAGGACCAAGAGGAGAAATTATTAGTATTATACTTTCAATCTCTATTTGTTATGGCTATGGTTATTTGGTTCAAATGAAGTCTGACTGTCAAACACAGTTATACATGAAATATGTAGTCTGACTGTCAAACACAGTTATACCTACCAACCTCAAACAGTTTATCAACATGAATCTAAAGTACAGAAAGTGGCCAGGAGCTACAAGGCCATGAGTGCTTGGCTTTCCAGATAATACACAAAGTGTGACACGAAGATATTTTAAATCCTAGTAGGTTCAAAACCTCTTTCAAATATAAGCACTGATTTTGCAGAAAGAAGAACTACAGCACATATTACTCACCACGTCACGAAAAACAACTGCTCGTAGACGATTAATGTCAACATCCTGCAGCAGTCTATCAGGATCCTTTATAGGAGAAAGATTGCCAGGGACATTTTCAAGGGGATTCTATAATTAAAAAGTTGTGAGATTTTTTTCCCCAAATATCATAATTGAAAACATGTATTTTCAAACCTTAATCTGACAGCCTTCCTATCAATTTTAAATGCTTTTTTACTACTAGGCTATTTCCAATATAATACTTCCAATATATGCATGCAAGGGGGTCCGCAATGTTCCCAATTATTTTCTTAATAATATTCACATAGTTACAAATTGTTACATCCTACCAACATATCAGAACAATTTTCTGTCTTCCAAGAAGTTAAAGTACTAATTTGCACGCAAAAAAGTTGTTTCTGTTTATAGTTATTATAATATTTACAGTACAATAAAGTATTTCTAATGAGTATTAAATTTGAGAACTATGAGCAGAAACACTGTCAAAAACATCTCTTTCTCATTTTATTATAAGAATTATTACTGCAGACTAATTATGGTAAAGTATTATGCTTTAAAAAATGGCAATATAGTAAAAATGATGCTAAAACCTCTGAAAGTCTCCTTCGCCTTACTTGCTTTGTATCAAATGTGAAAAGTGAAGTAATATCGAATTTTCAGGAGATTTAATGAAAAAAATATTGTCAATGTAGTGAGTTTATTACTACCTGAAAAAAAAGTGTTAGAGAAGAAACTACAGTTAGTAACAAAAATGCAAGAGCAAGAAAAGTGATTATTAGGCTGTCAATTTAGCTTAAAGTCTCAATTTTAAAAAGCTGTCAACAAGTTTGAGGAAATTAAAAAAGATGAGGAATGAAGTAATGAAATTGGCAAGGCTGAGCAGTAAGTGCTTGTTAAATTTGCTAAATATGGCTCATTTTTAAAATTAGACCGAAAATACTGATCTCCTCTAGGTCTGTAAAGTTCTATTGAAGGTACAAGGGCTCAGATGTTCCACTTAGAAAAACATATTGTGGAATTTTATTAGAATTGCAGGTGTCTTGGGAGACGAAATAATGGGCCGGATGTAAGTGAAGGAACTGACCATTTGAAGTAGACCAGGCAGGAGCGATAGTTTTTGAAAACAGCTCCAGTCCTAGTACTGTACTAACATTTTCTTGTTTCAAAACAAAAAATAAGCAAGTTTAAAAAAACAAAGGGCAAAAAACCACCCCTTTCATCTTACGCCAGTTAACAGCAAAGAAAGGGGATTACCTTGGTAGTTGCTGATGCAGTTCCACCCTGAAGAGTCTCTTGAGTTTTGCTGCTGATGAGTGAAGTCTTGTTCACTCTCTCTCTCTGCCTTTGCCGACACTCTAAGCAGTTCCTCACAGCCACACAGCACACTGCAAAGGAGACAGAAAATGATGCAAAATAGGGTATTTTCTCACGTTTATGTTCAGAATATCAATTATCCATTCAAGTCTATTCCGATATATCCATCATCATGCCTAAGCAGTAACTGTAATACAAATCTCCCATTAGACTGTTGAGCACTAGGAGCCCCTTACAGTGACTTTCTTATTTCATTCATTTAGTTGAGCAAATTTATGTTTTCTATAGCTGCAATATTGACAGATTAAAATTGGAAATGGAGCACTGGTCTCTGAAACAGAGTTCTCCTCTCTTGTCCTCCAGTTACCAACCCTTAGCATCATGAAAACTCTTTTGTACAGCTACAATTCCATTCAGACATCTATGCTAAGAATAGGAAAAATAGCAGGAATGATTTTTGACAAAAAATGATCACTGAGGATAAAACACAGATTTTACACTAATTAGCTTTATCCTAATAACAACAATTATTAATAATCCAATAGGTGGCATGAGTAATAGTAGGACAAAATTGAAATATAAAATTACTCAGCACTTGAAAGGTGAAAAGCATGTGGGATGTAGCAGTTGAAAAACTTCTTCACAATGACAGATCAAATCAAATGTTCACAAGTATTAGAGCCATGTAGGTTGAGCAGAATAGCCTAAATTATTCTAGAACCTTTAAACTTAACTGCAACTGTACAAACATCAAAGATCTTGTCCTGAGCTTCATACAAATTCAGAGAATTTCCATTCAGTTCAACCAGCAGGGGAAAAGGAGTGAAGACAGATACATCTATCTAAGTCAATTCAAAATGTTCCTGTCTCAAACAATCTGTGGTACAACTGCACAATGGGAACAGGCATAGTATATATAGTACATAATATACAATCTATAGTGCAGTTGGGTGCTAGGTCTATTACAACATACAAGTCTGCATAAACATTCCAAGCTTTTAATCTCACGTAGCCTTGAACAAACTCACTGAATTGATGGAGACTGGATATGGAATTGTGCAAAAGGTGAGTGGCAGAACAACATCTAGAAAAGAACCATTTTTTATCTTTTATGTTTCTTTCATATTTTTACTCCCTAAAAAGGATGTACAACTTGAAGAACAGAAGTAACAACAATTTTGGATATGCTATTTTAATCCATTTTTATGTCAGAACCAACCTTAAGAAAGTATCAGGTCAGTAATAACTTGGGGGCAAGCTGGGAGGTTGATCTATCACAACGCACTCAGCACAAGGTCATTTCTCCCACGTGTCATTACTTAGTCTAGCTTTAGTTCACTGATCTGTAAGCGCTTATTTAAGCACCCTGTCTGCAGACTTACCAAGCCTTAGGCACTGTCGCATTAAACCTCCAGAAGACATGTTTTTTTCAGCTTCAATCTCACTGAAATTTAGAGAACTGGCAAATACCAGTACATCAACCATTGCCATCAGACGGCTCAGAAAAGTCACTGCTGTCTCTGCTGACATTCCTTGTGTCACTTCAATGTTTTCCAATTCCGTCTTTAAAAGGAGATAGTTCAAGTAAACATGGTTTGAAAACTAATTAAATACAAAGGCATCACATACACATTAAAATCTAAATTGTTACATTTAATGGTAGATTAAGTACATGAAAAAGTTACTAAAAATCTCCTATTGTTTCCATTAACATACATTATGAATGAAATTCAAAATAAGACAACATGAAGAATGAGAAAAAATATTTGCATTCACATGCTTTATTAGAGAATAAAATAATTCAATATACGTGAGAAAATTACTAGCAATTACATAACAAGAAGTGTGGCCAGCTAGTAAAACTGAGCAAGGTACCACTGGGAACTAGGTTGTCTTACGTCCTTCCACAGACTAAGCAAACTGATGGCACATTGGCAGCACATTAAGGTAGCTACGCTCTGTCCTATGGTCCTTTACAAAAATTATAGATAAAATGGAGACTGGACTGCACTTAAGCAGTTTGGTTCTACTTCCATTATCTGTTTCTCCCCTGGGAATGCCCTATAGGCACGTGACCGAGTTCAGTTCTTGTGGGAATCAGAGGTCCCTATGACTACTCATTCAAGTGACAAGGAGGGTGTAAAAATGTGACAAAGTTATATGGCACGCAGCTTACACTTCCCACAGAATCAAGTTTTTCTTTTTACTGCTGGGTTGTAACTATCAACAGGAATCCACAAAAAAAAAAAGGTGAATGATCTCATTATTTCAGCAATCTAAAAAGGGGTCACGCTCTCCAGAAAGATACTTGAACGTGCACAGACACAATTCCAAAAGCATTCAGGTGTCTAAAGGTGCATATGAGTTATTAAAATTAATTAAAAAAATCGATGTAAGTACCTAACCCTTACTTTCACCTATGGAGCTATGCACAATTATAAACTGCATTTATTACTTGTCTGTGAGGACACCTGTGATTAGTATTTGACATAATGTTTATACGCCTAAATACTATTTTAAAAAACTTGCAGATGGCTGATTCTTATGGATTATCAGCAAGATTTCAGATCCTAAGCCTCTTTTGAACAGAGTTCAAAGTAATTTTTTATTACTTACACTGTATTATATGTATTATTTTCTGCATTGCTTATTACTTAAAAATATTACTTTTATTTTCCTTAATTTCCCTTTGTTTGTTTTGTGAAAAAAATTTAAAATACATTTTGTGCTGTGAAGAAAATTTCTTTTTTAAAAAACAGGGAAAAATTAAATCTCCTTGGTGTCCCTCTTACTACAAAACAAGTGTTCTCGCTCAGGAGTTACTGTTTAGGACAGTTTAATCATAACATGTCATCAGTGCAAGGAGTGCCTAACAGCGTTAGAAAACACTTGTTCTGAAATGTGCAAGCCAACGCGGCCTGTGTCACCCTGAGGACAGGTAGCTGCTCATTTAACTTCTCACGGGGACACCACGTGTCAGCTGCACGGGTGAGTGGGAAGGGCTGTCGCCCGTCGGATCTGCCAGCAAGGCCAGACAAACTGTAAAAGGACAATTAAACCTCAGAAGAACTACTCTTAGCCTCTCTTTAGACAGATCTTCTCCGTTTTCCTACTTTTTGGAAAAAGCTGCTTTCTTTCTGTAACAGATTGTGATGTAACTCCCAAAAGCATTTTTCCAAAGCCAATAAAAGTGCAGGTCACTAGGGCTAACGGCGGGCTCCTTCCCAAGCATTCACTGGCCTTGTCTTGCGGGATGGCTCCTGCAACCTTCTCAGTGTATTTATTATTTTGTTTCTCCCAAGTTATACATTTATTTAAATAATGAATTTATTTTGTATCACATTTCTGTGTATTTTATCATTTTTATCTTTTTTTTATCATTATCACACATTACTGTATATTTTGAATTCAAACTTTGAATACAACAGAAAATCAGCATCTCTTTTTAAATCATCTAAAATTCCACTGAGAGACAAAAAAAAAAAAAAAAAGAAGACAATCATTTTATAACAAAACTTACCATCAGTTCTACCAGATAAATACAGGACACTGATATTCTACCAGAATTTAAAGTAAGTTCCCTTGTTGATCAAGATTCCTTGAGATATTTACAATATTTTACACTGATCTAAAAATGCTTAAATAAAATGCACTGATCAACATCTCAGTTCTACTCTAAATATTTTTAAGAACAGCAAGAAGTCTCCTCCAAAATAACATATTCAGAGTCTAACATCTTCTACTGACAACTGCATCTGTAACTGAAATTCGCTCTTCAACCTGACTACACTTTTGTAGTTAACAGCAAATATTACATGCAACAATGTGTTAAGTTGCTGAAGGGGAACATTTTAGGAAAAGTTAACAAATATGTCCGATATATTTCTACTCACAACCTATTCTATGCTATAGAAAATAAATTTAAAAAGCCAAAATATTAAATTATGAAAAATAAGGAATTTTTGAAAATGCAAAAACTGAAACTTACAGCAGCAATACTAACCTTAGAACCCTGGACATGCAACAGACAAAACAGACAACAGATCACAACAATAAAAGAAAAAGAAAATTATTAAAGTTAACTAAAAATACAATGCAAAATCGAAACAAATCAGTATCTTGGAATTATATATTAATTTATAATTAGAACAACATAACATTTCAGCTTAGCATGAGCATTTGAAAGGAATGCTATGCACAAGAAAGGAAAAGCCACAAATCTTGAACTGCCATGGAGTTTATGTCAACACCGATCCCTCCAAACCAAAGGACTTATTTTATATAGTTTATAGAGCAATTCTGTAGACCAAAGTAGTGTTTTCACATTTCTGTGTAAGCCATAGAGATGAAATGAGCATTTTACAACAAACCATTCAACTGAAATGTAATCAAGTTGTTCATCTTTGTTTGAGGAAGCAAATGTGTTTCAAGTGCTTTGACAAACAAATAAAAATCACAAAAAGCAAACTGGTTCTTCCTGCAAAGTGCCCCTTCATCTGAGGGAACACGAGGTAGCTCCTTCCAGAGGTTACATTTGGGCACGACTTCTTCAGCCTAGGCCAACACTTGATAGAGACTGGAATGCTTTGGGGCCACAGAATTATCAGGTCTTGGATGGGCTAGTCCTCAAATTCCTAGGTTCACAGTGAAATAACTGCATTAAATGTCACGTTTTCATTTTGAGTAGGATGACCTTATTTTTGGCTACAACATGCTTGAAACTAAACCTTAAGTTTTCACGGTTAATTTTTAAGTAAAATCTGAGTTAGTAAAATAAATAAATGTTTTGTGTCTACCGCCTTGGAAAGAAGAAAGATAGAAGAACATGATATCTACCATTATCACTACCACTTAAGATAATTGTAATATTTCACCATTCAAAACCACAAAAAAAAAAAAAAATCAGTATGTTTGATGACAAAATCACAGAAAAAGAATTTTAAAAATATAGAAATGATTTTTTTCAGGAATATTTCAGTATTTTTGTTATTTTAATAATGGAAAAATCTCATGTGGCAGAAAGAAGAGAAATCTGAGACAAAATAATTTCCTTTTGGAACAGAAAAGATCCTTTTCAGCCATTTTCAGTAGGTCTGCCTCCTCTGTAGCTGGACGTTGCTTGAGGACGTTGCTACTGCTGCTTTCTCAAGCCTACGGGATGGCAGTTGGCCACCCACCGCCGCGGTCGCTCCGAACGGCCCTCGATGCCACTGACCCTCTGCGCCACACGAGGCCTAGCTGCACACACTGAGCCAGGCCCCGGGCCGTGAGGGCACAGAAAAACAGTCTGTCCTCACTTCTAATCCGCAGAACTAATACAACTGTTTTAAAATTGTTCTATTGATTGTTCATATACAGATGCTCATGTAACACCAGCAGCACTCAGACCATAGTTTAGGAGCTGCTGTTTTAAAGGCTGCAGGCCAGTATTAACCACCTGGACTAAAATGCTGGACTTTATAGAATCAAGAGAACAAAGAAATTCATCCCAGGGAGCCCAGGAATCTACCCTCAATGTTCAGAGGTCTTTCAGCTCCCCAAATGCGCTTCCTTTGCCACACTCCACATCCTCAAGTCCTCATCACAGCGGCTGCCCTCGTAGTAATCAAATATTATTTTGGATTCCTGGTTTTTGCACAAAGGGTTTTATCTGCAAGCAGCTGCTGCTATTGACAGAAGGCATCTCTGCAAACCTTAATCCTTCCAATTTCCCAGATAAACTTATTGAACACCCCTACACTATCTTAAGTTAAGTCTTTCTTATACTTGTAGTTTAGAAAACGCAAAGCGCTCCCCCACTGGAATAAAGTGAATCTGTACACGGTGCTTTATAAAATTAGTGCCCCCATAACTTGACAGTCATGTAATACCCTCAATTTAACAGTCACAACAGCAGAATCAACAGCAGAACATCCTGCAGCTTATTGTAAAGCAACGGATCTGCCCATATGTTTTGTTATCATTTGCTTATTTTTCATTTCTTTTCACATTTATAATTTACATCTCTTTAAACATACCAGCATTTGCAGCAAGTCCTTGTATAGACTGAGACTGAGGTGGTATATAATTGAAAGCAAGGGGAATACTGAAACTTTGAGAGTACATTTCAGAGAATTACAGTAAGCTTTCCTCAGCATTCCATAAAAATTTATAATCTTCACTCTACTCAGTCATAAATTTGGTTCGTTTTCACAGATACTGTCTCAGGCTACATGCATGAAAAAATAGGTTTTTTTTTTTCCTTCTCCCTATGCTTATTTGATGGTCTGTAGCCACAGTGCTATTCATATAGTCTGCCACATATTTGTAATCATTCCAACTTTGCTCTTAAGAAATTCAACCCTAACTAGTCTGATAAAATATAACAATTTCCCTTCATTCTTATAAATATTTTGTAAGTTATATAAATTATATTATATTCTGAAATCTAAAGCAAATTTCAACTACTTTCTTTAATAGAGAGAAATGGTCAGCTGGCCACACATATAGCTGCTAATATAAGGAATATTCTTTAAAACAGGGGAAAAGAAGCTAGTTAAAAGGCATATGACAGAGTTCTACTGAATACATTCAAGAAATTCCTCTGGGCAGATGGGCTGCAGCTGATGGAGGAATGCAGAAATCTGAGGGAGCAAGCTCTGCTAATGCTCTTGTAGAGCATTTAGTGTTTTCAGAGCTAGAGAGGGGGTGCAGACTATCATGTTTAGTGGCTACTTAAAGGCTCACCCTTCTAGAGTTGATCTATTTTTTGAACCTAGTCTTTTATCTTCCATCATATCCTATTGCAGGGATCCTCAGAAAGTAATTGTGCTCCTTAAAAGGGCTTTTTGCTTTTGTTTCTAAACCTACTGCAAGTATAGAGTCATTACATGCCTTACTATTTATGCTATGATAAGAAAGGACAGTCACTTTTTCTCTTCATCACTGTATCAGTCAGGAAATAGCTGTAATAAGAAAACGAGCTTATATTGCTAATAGTATTTCTAGTCTCCAGTGCTTATTGGCTGTTCTATTTTAGGGGAGTCTCTTCACCCCTTCTGTGCCTCATTTTTTCTCCTTGCAAAGACAAATATTAACTGCAAAACGTTATGGGATCTTTAGTACACAAGAGGTGACTGTCTATTTTATACACCCAGATAAGGCACCACACACAAAATGCCCCAATTACTTATTGACAATAATGCAATAAATACGCTCTGTCTTAAATCTCTCTCCCAAATCTCTCTCTCTTCCTTCATGAACCATTCCACTAGATTAATTTACCTGCCTGAACTGCAGTCACCTAAGAAGGGACTACATGGTAGAGGATAAAACTATCAGTTCCCACCAGAGAAAAGGAAAAGTCAAGACCTACTCAAGGAAGGACTCATGAGAGGATGACTTCTATCAGCATCTGGCATGCAAAAGGTGGCCATGCAGACCTGATTTATGAACACCAATGACCAGGCAGAATAAAGCATGTAATTTTGCTATCTCCTGTAGCAAAATTTTTCTACCAGTCTTGTCTTTCACATATTGCAAATTCCTATAAACACTCTGTATACTGAACCTTAAAACTTTTGATCAAATTATTATTTTTTTTTTTTCCGGAATTAGCACACAAGGGAGGGGAGTCATTTTTTTAAAAAAAAGTCAGTTTCAAACAGTGGTGCACATTATTTTTATACAAGTTCTAATATGACCACTAGGTGGAAATATTGTACTTACAGTTGGGGAGGTGGCTGCTGAGAGCAATGGTAAAATTCCTCCACAAGCAATAATAATATTGTCTACCATCTGGGAAATGAGGTGTATTGTGTTGTGTACAAAAATAATATTTTCATTACTATTGACAAAGTCCATCACAGACTTCGTGGAGTGACTGCAAGAACAGAAAAATAGATGAATTAAAAACAAACATATAAGATGAAAGTTTAAATTCTTTGCAGACAGAACATGAATATTTTTCAGAAACAAAGCAAAAATCTTTGATATAAAACTCTGTATGTGTAAAAATATAAACAGAACTAGTTGAATGTATGAATTTACAGCTATGCAGTTTCAGACCAGGATTAGCTTCAGCTACTCAGCCCAGAACAACAGCCAGAACCTTTTCTTCCCTCAGTCAGCACTTCACTTTGCAGGCAATTCTGCTCAAAACAAGGTTGTTTCTTTGGAGGGACAATTCACACTCAGCATCAACAGAGTTCATCATATCACAGTGTCACTTAAAGCTGCCCTGGTGACATGTAATGAAAGTCTGCAGGTGCTCCTGGATTTAGTATTTTTGTTCTGTCATTCCTACAGGCTGAACTCGTAGACTGCTACTGATCAAGGAAACCTTATGCTAGTATCTTAAAATAGCAACGTGAGGATCTAGTCATACTCTTACCAAATTTACATCCAGTAAGTTCTTATCTGAGAAAGCTAAAATATTTCCTAATATTTCCTAATGCTAATATGCTTTCCGAGTATTAACTTCCAAGCACTAGCAATAGCTTTACACCGCTGCTGATATGGATAAAGGAAATCTCAGTTACTCAGTACTGGTGAGAAATTGTGCCATGAAACTCTCTAAAAACATAAATTTCAATGTGAGAATAATGTGGAATATTTAGCTTACAAAAGATATGGGTTCTTTTGTTTTGTCTTTTTTTTTCCCAAACAACATTATTACCAGTGAGTAAGGAAAAATCAAAGCCTTAACCTGAAACAAGCAAACTAAACTCCTAACCCCCAAGCATCATGAAAACAGAACTCACGTAAAAGATGTTTGACGAAACAAAAATAAAGCTCCTTATCTCCTAGTGTCTATCACAGAACAACGTATGAAACTGGAAATTAAATGTAATATAAATTGGTTCTTCGATATAATTAAGCTGAAGTATTCTAAAAATGACTTATTCCATTTTGGAAATTAGAGTAAATAATGCCTATTATACCTAAGGGCTCTGATAACAAGAAGTTTTGGTATATCTCTTTTAAAGGGTGCAAATAAATAGGGTATCACAGTGCTGTCACAAGCAGCAACAAAGTGCCAAGGTCACCTACCATCAGGAGTTGGCCTTCAAAATTATTATATTCTAGGAAATAGTTTTTATTTATAGGACTGCATAGAATGCATTTCTTAATTAAATTAACTGAAAGAGAGGCAAGTTACAGCCCCACAGGCAAATTACACACCCTCACGTCTCACACAGAAGCAGCAGCTTCTTATGTTAAATATAAGCTGGGTCAGCAGCTCAGTCCAGTTAGGCATAAGCTACCCAGTCTCCAAGGAAAGCAGAAATTATTGCCAGTGAAACAGAGGTGCTGCTGGCTGGAAAGGGCTAAAAGAAGACAGAAGATACAGAAGGGCACTTCACCCTACAGTAACGCTCTCCCCTTCCCTGTGATCTCAGTATCTCCCCTGTACAACACAGGGGCCATCTATTTTTTTGCTGCTAAGGGAAATACACAAGAGGAGTTAAACAGAAAGCAACCATCTACCTTCTCCAAACATGTACATCTGTTTCTAGTGCAAACAGCAAATCCGTCAGGAGCCTCTGGTGCATTGGAGACCACTTGAACTCTGGAATACGGAACATAGTCGTGCGTGGACCCGGACTAAACTGCCGCCGCTGCTCTTCGGTCATGGGCATTCCTCGAAAGCCCAGGTCCACGCGCAGATCTCGGTCCTGCTGGCTCACAGACCGACCCTGCACCGCCTGTGTGAAGAAGAAGTTCACAGATCATGTGAATATTGTGTGAAACATTCAGGAATAGATAACAGAATTTCAGACAGGATTGGCTAAAACCCATCTCAAGCACAAATGGCAGAGATTTTGTTATCCCAGTGTGGGCAATATCATTCAATATAGGAGATACTCCAAATCAATCAGCATTTGGTGCCTATGGCTTGCCCTTCTTTCAGGTATTCACTAATGTTTTATATTTAGATTCCTCACTTGAACCAGCTGCCTATAGAAGGACAACAGCAACAAGATGTTTTCCTGTCTTACACTGATCCTATCTTATGTTGATCTGATAAAAGTTTCTTATGGCTTATATATGATTCTAATCCTAACAGATAATTATATGCTCCACAACCTTATATTCTTATAAGTCAATAATTAATGGTGAAATTCATAAAGGAAAGAGGTCAAGGGACAGGCGGGTTCCACATTACAGCGGCAGGACGTTATATGGTTGCAGTACGTAGTGGGATCATTTTTTCATTGTAGGTCTCACCTTATAGATTCACTGTATTTATGTGTGCACAGGTGCACACAGCAAGTGAATGTAGACATTTCACTTGCTTCTTGCTGTGTATTTTAAAACAAAAACTATTTATTTGCTCCTTTTTCTTACTCTCTTCTTTTCATACCCATTTCATTTTCAGTTTCCATGGTATGAACAGGCCTAATTTTAGGCCTGAAAACGAAAGTGTTTGGGAACTGAGAATAATAAACAGTCTCCCTCTCAGTAGTATTAGGTGTTTACTCTTTATTACACAGAATGCTTCTAAATTCAAG